>PVLA01003346.1:194449-217962 GCA_004027455.1 Hydrochoerus hydrochaeris
AACAGTGATCTAACAAACCAGATTTGATTACAATCAGTTATGGTAAAACAGTGTAGGTTTTACAGAGCTTTAGATTGACTTAATAGGAAATTAAGGATGATTACCATACTATATCCTGTTATTTTCGGGATTACTGTTTGTACCCTCAAATCTAGTACAGGTAGAATGACTGGAACAGAATATAATACATCTAAGCAGAATAGTGTGAGTAATGTGGGTTTTTAAATCCTGGTGCACTATTAACAATATAGTGTATCAAGGCCATCTATGTTAGAGATTATAGCCCTCCTTCTCTACCTCATTTCTGCTATGCTATTTTTCTGCCTGTTTGTCTACTTTTCTCCTTCATTCTACTGCCTGCCCCACTCATTGAGGCCTTTCTGCCACTGTTCCTAAAATCCTGGTATTTTTTTTCTCTCTCTCTAGAATGTCCTTCAGTATTCTCAGTAGGGTTGGATTGGTGGTCACAAACTTGCCCAGTTCCTTTTTGTCATGGAAGCATCTTGTTTCTCCATTAATTTCTAGTGACAGTTTTGCAGGGTACATCAATCTGGGCTGGAGGTTATTTTCTTTCAGGGCTTGGAATATTTCGCTCCAAGCTCTTCTTGATCTGATGGTCTGTGTGGAGAAGTCAGCTGTGATCCTGATGGGCTTACCTTTATAGGTAATTTGTTTCTTTTCTCTGATGGCTTTTAATATTCTGTTTTTATATTGAATTTCTGGTATCTTGATTATTATATGTCTGGGTGTAGATCTGTTTTGGTTGTAGGTGGCTGGGGTTCTTTATGCCTCACATAACCGAATGTCATTTTCTTTTCCCATGCTTGGGAAGTTTTCCTTAATTATTTCCATGAATAGCCTTTGTAATTCGCCTGTATGTATTCCTGCTTCTTCGTTCACATTTCTTATTCTTAAATTGTAGATTCTCTTATCATCTTCTAGCCTTTGTATTGTTACTGCCAGTTTCCTTGTTATTTTTAAGAGATTTTTCCTTTCATAATCACACATTGCAAACTTGTCTTCAAGTTTTGATAGTCTATCCTTAGTTTCTTTTAAGGAGTTTTGCCAGCTTTCAATGGGATTTTTAATTCCCTGGTAGTCTCTTTGAATCTGCTTCATGTATTCTATATTTTCTTTATATTCTTTATCGAATGCGTCTCTCCTTTTTTTGTGTTCCTCCCTTCTACCATCTGTATCTTCCTGAGAGGTGCTCCCTGAGAGCATTTCTTTTATTACTCTACTCATATCTTGCTTTACCTGATTTAATATTTCAGTTTTGAGCTTGTCTACAAGATCCCGAAGATATCTTTTAATGTCCCTTGAAGCCATGCCTGCTGTTGCATGTTTGCTGCCCTCAGTCTCCCTTGCTTTTACCTCTCCTGGATCAGGGCTCTCAGGGTTCTGGGCTGGGGGCCTCTTCCTGCCTGTCTCTCCTGTCATGGTCCCGGCTTCCTCCACACAGGTCAGATTGCAGGTCCCAGCCCCCTTTCCTGTTGGCCACATCTCTTCTGAAGCACGCTTGCAAGGGTCCTCCCCCCTCTCCTGACTGCTCCTATCACTGAGGTACAAGCAGCAGCTGCCTAAGCCTGACCCTCCCCACCGGGCCAACCAAACTGCAGAGGCCTTCTCCGGGTTAGTGCTTGCTATGCGCAGGGAATTGATTTGGGACGGCTCATTGGATCCCAGCCAGGGGCGTGGCCCAGTCAAAGCAAATCCCACGTATCTGTTTTGGGGAGGGAGGAACCAACTGAAGTCACTGTTGCTCCCAGTTCAGGCTCCTCCTGCCAGATTCCAACATGTCGCCCATTTGCTCGGGCCCTTCCCGTGTGGGGGGGGTGTCCCAACCCCAGCACTGACCATGGATCAGTGAAAGTCCCTTTGCCGGCTCCGCTCTGTGTTGGGCTCACCAACCTCCAACTTCAGTGCTGCTCTGCTTCCCGTGAGTCATGGTGGGAACGAGTTTGGGCAGCTCTGCTGGCCGTGGTGGATTCAGGCTGGTGCAAATTCAGTCTGTTGCAAAATTGGCTGGTTGCAGCGAAAACACTGTGTCCAGCTGTTCCAGTTGTAGTCTCAACGTATTTGACGAGCTTTTTTATGTTTTAATTTCTTCCTGTGTCAAGAGGATCCATCTCCCTCTGTCTGGGTCTCTCCAGGGTGTTTTATTCTGGCGTATGAGTTGTTTCTCCTGGGAGGCTCTGTTGCTCACTGATCAGCCATCTTGTCTTCCTCTCTCCCTTTTCTTTTGAACAGTTTTTTCCCATTTGACAATATTTATTATACAATTTAGTTTCTATTTACACCTTTAGTTTCTCATATCAGAGCAACAGTGCAATATTTACACACACATGTGTGTGTGTGATTTATTTCACTTAAAAGTATGGTCTCAAGGCCACCCATTTAGCAATAAACGGCTCAAGTTTATCCTCTTTCTGAGTAGTACTCCATTATATTAAAAAACACATTTTTTTTATCCATTCATTGGTTGATAGGCATTTGGGTTGTTTCCAAGATTTAGCTATTACAAACTGTGCTACTGTTAACATAGGTGTGTATATATCATTGTGGTATGATGCTTTTAGTTCTTTTGGGAAGATACTCAGAAGGAGAACAGCTGGGTCAAAATGGACCTCTGGTCCTCATTTTCTGAAGAATCTCCACACTGATTTCCACAGTGGTTGCACCAGTCTGCACTCCCACCAACAGCAAAGAAGGGTTCCTTTTCCCCACATTCTGCCTGCATTTGTTATAGGTTGATTTATGGTAACAGCCATTCTTTCTGGTGTGAGATGGAATCTCAACATTGTTTTAATTTGCATATCTCAAAAGATCAGTGAAATAGAACATTTTTTCATGTATTCATTTGCCATTTGTACCTCCTCATATGAGAAGTGTGCATTCACCTCAGATGCCCATTTTTGGATTTCCCCTTAAAATAATTGTGCCCAAAATGTCGGTAGAGCTCAGGTTGACAGACCATACTCTAGGGTGCTGTAGAACTCTTGATTTTACCAGTCCTCCTCTTCTTTTTCAACATCTTCTGGTCTCCTTTTACCCCTTCTGCGTGCCTTCTTACCTAGAATCTCAAGGTGCTGGAACTATGATATCACCAAGTTCCATGGTAGAGAGAAGATCAGCTTTGAAGCAGGCAGATTTGTGTTAAATCATACCCTGATATCTTCAGTTTGGGTGTTGTTGAAGTAAACATATAATCTCTCTGAGCTTTGTTTTCCTTCTTTTTTTTTTTTATTGGTATGGGGTTTGAACTCATGACCGTGCATTTGCAAGGCAGGCACTTATGCCGCTGAGCTAAATCCCCAGCCTCTGCGCTTCATTTTTTTACCCTGTTTTTTGTTTTTATCAGCACATGTTTGCGATATGTAACGATAACATTTTTTGTGGTACATGCACATGACACATCTTAATTCTTGTTTCATCCTCTTCCCCTCCATCTCTTGATCCCCTTCATGTTTGCAAAATATCCATCTTCCTGTTACCTATTATCTATCTTTTATTTTGCTTTTTAATTTATTCATACTTTGCATTTCTCATATAAGAGAAACCATGTTGTATTTAAGCTTATGTGTCTGATTTATTTTGAGGTGTATTTATTTACCTACAAGTGACTTATTTTTTGGAGGGGCTGTTGGGGGCACTGAGTTACAGCTCCATCTTTTTATTTTGAAACAGGGTCTTACTAAGCTACTAAGTCACTGAGTTACCGGGCTGGGCTTGAACTTGTGATTCTCCTGCCTCAGACTCCCAGAGTACTGGAATTACAGGTGTGCATGTTGGCTTGAGCTTCAATTTTTAAAAACTGAATAGAGATTAGAATCCTTCTCTGGAGGGGTGGTAATAAGGATTATGTTTATGTAATCGTATCAGTATTATGTGGCAGGGAGTGGAGACTTCATAGGATTTTTCTTATGGCCCATCTTGCTGGAAACCACCGAAGTTCAATTTTTTTCACCTTTCTTTAATCATTTTCCTACTACTTTTTTTCTGGTAGCAAATTTAGAAAAAAGATAAGCAAGCAGGCAGAAAAAACTAAATCACCCGAATCTTACTCCTCAGAGGTAATCATTGTTCATGTTTTTTGTGTGGTCTGTGTATGACGGATTTTGAGACCTTTCCTGGGGGGTGTGTTTTCCTCCTGTGTATGCTGTTTAGTGCTTGTTAGACCCAGTGATATATTAGGAGCATCTCTCCATGTCAATAAATATAGATCTACATTGTCTGTATCATCGTTTTAGAAAGCTGCCTTGTTTTATTGTATTGATGAGCCATAATTTATGCAGCCAGTCCCTTATATTCTTGGGTGTTTGGACATCAGAGTGAGTCTAAATTGTGTCACTCTTTACGGTTCTAGAAAGCCAGCGCTTTCTGAGCATGCTTGGTACCCTCCCAGCGCACCCCATATAGAACCCCACATAGCAGGGGCAAGGGCTGGGTCTCTCCACAGGACACAGGTTTTCTGCTTCTTCCATCTTTGCAGACTTTCTGCCCTCACTATGTGGGGCAGATAGCAGAGTCAGTGCTCTTTTTTCTTTCATGCACAGCATAATAGAGTCATGTAAACCCAAGCTCTGGGGTCAGGCTTGCCCGGGTTCAAATCCTAGCTCCTTTTCTTGGGCACACAACCTCACCTATCTGAGCCTCAGTTGCTCCATCTGTGAAATGGGGCTGCCAGTTGTACTCACGTCATAGAGTTGTTTTGAGAATTAAGTGAAAAAGAAAATTATTATCTACCAGATCTCAGGCACATCGCATAAGATCTGGTAGATAATAAGCACTCAGTGTGTTTTAATGTGGATTAGGCAAGAACAAACGCCTAACAAGCTGGGAGCTTCCTGGAAGTCTTTCTCATGTTAGTCAGAAGCCTAAGCTGCTGTGTGGAAGTTGTCAGACACTTTCCTGTGTCCCTGTTCCCTGGGGCAATGGAAGTTTGAAGATCTCTGCTTGCTCTACTGGGGGATTTTTGTTTCATAGAGGTGGAGCCTCATTTTGTAGCCAGACTGGCTTTGAACCCATGTTTTCAAGAGATCCTCTGGTATTCGCCTCTCTAGTGCTGTGACTACACCTCCATCCCTGGGTTCTTTCCACCAAGCTCTGGATGTTCTGTGCCTTCACTGTGACCCCATGCATCCTGCCACGATCTGGCTTTCCCTGGGGTCTCTGAGGGCTGACAGGTCCTAAGATGGGAGGCGCAGGTGGGCCCTTTGCTTACTCATGCCATCTCTGGACCTCTTCTGAGTGCTGCGAGGGCAGCAATGTCCTCCAACCTGAAGCTGAGGTGGTGGCAGTGGGTCCCTGGCATCTCCCTGCTCCCAACCGTCTCTGATGATCTTCTGGGATGTGACTTTGGGCAAATGAGTCCATTCCATTTCTACACCGCTATCCATTCTTTGGAAGGGCACCACTCCTACCTACACCTGGTGAAAGCGCTTATTATTTTCTTGTTTTCCTGCTACAGCAACTCTCAAGGACCAACTAGGGAGGATGGAATTGCAGTGGCGAGCAGAAACACCCAAGCGACACCCTGGATTTGGTGGCAGATTTATTTACATCAATGGGCACTGATTGGGATCATTCCCAAAAAATCAGGCCCCGATCTCTGGTGGTGTAGAGCTTATACTGGATAAGCAAGCAGGAAGTACAGATGCAGAATGGCTTGTCAATTGGGGATTGGTTTATACAATGTGCATCATAGTGACCAGCTATGCAGTATGGTGACCAACCATTTAAATGAGACAAGAACAACCAAAACTGGGACAGAAACTATTAGATGAACAACTAAGAAACTGACTGGGAGTGGTGGTGGTGGTGGTATTTTCCGCTACAGAGTCACCTTTCAGACCTCAGCCAGCAGTCTTTGGGTTTCAACATAAATTTGTATGTTGAAATCTAATCCCTAAGGTGATGGTAGAGGGAGTGAAGCCTCTGAGGGTGATTGGGTCCCTAGGGCAGTGCCTCATGAATGGCATTGGTGCCCTATAGGAGAGACCCCAGAGAGCTCCCTGACCCCTTCTTCATTGTGAGGACACAAGATGTTCCCATCTGTGAACCAGAAAGCAGACCCTTGCCATACAGCGAATCTGTGAAAATCTGCCCATGAAAACTCTGAGAAATGTTTGCTGTTTATAGGATTCCTAGTTTCTGGGTTCTGGTAACAGCAGCCTAGATGGATTAAGACAGAGCCTCAGATCATTAGTACCATAAAGCTTGTCTCACTCAAGTAAGTAGCAGAAAATCCAAATTGCATTTCAGTATAAAAATCAGGTTGACTATTTCTAGCCTTCAGGACAGACCCTGATTTTCTTATCCTCAGGCAAATGAGAATGACAGTCTGGCCTCTCCCACTTCCACCCATGCTTAAGCCTGCTTTTTATTTTAGCATTTGAAAATTTGCTTGGCATTATAGGACCATTAGCCAAATATAAAGCAAGAAAAAATTCACCCATGACACTGCTGTCATTCCTGACAAATTAAACTATTTTTATTTTTTTTCCACGTTCCCTTCCAGCTTTTGTCCCCATGAACATATAATTTAAGGAGTTGTAATCACAGTGTAACTATCATTTTGTGTTCTGCATTTTCCACTTAGCATTAATTATATCATAAGTGTTTTTTCCATGTTGCTGTAAAGTCATCCTAATTATCATTTTTAATGACTGTATAAGAATTCAGCAAGTGGTGAGTGGGTTACTTAACTCTTGTGCTGTCGTGTAGCCATTTGGGACTCTGTCGGGGTTGACCTTGCTGTCAGCTGTCCCTGGATGAGGAAGGGCAGAGCAGCCAGTAGCAAAATTGCATGGGGCGGGTTGCATTGAGAAGGGAGAGAAATACAACGCGCATGCTCGGAAAGAGCCGAGGTGGTTAAAGCAGCCTGCTATACACATCGTCCCACGTGAGCTTCTTAGAAGCAAGAACTGAGGAAAATCTGGCCCTTCTCTCAGGAGGAAGCCCCTTCACTTAGGCTGTCTTTGAGGGGACAGATTTTTTTCGTAAATGACCTTCAGTGCTGAGAAGAAAGCTGACGGGAGAAGTGAAGTCTAACATACCAACTTTAACGTCTTCACCCACCAGAATCAGCTCTCAAATGCTATTCTAAATTCCACAAATGTAGCTACAATTTTTGTTAATCAAATTTTTAGTGCTAATTAGAGATAAAATGATGAGAGGATTTTAATTATGACAGTGTTTCTTAAAGTTCTACAGATTCCAGGCCTATAAGATGCTCTGTGAAACAAGGGTTCTCTTGATAAACAGCATCTGGGGAACAGAGTTGGTGGTTATTAGATCCACTTCTTGGATACTCACCATGTCATTCATATACTCAATGCTTTGAGAAGTCCTTTAGGAGGGAAAAATACCTAACTGGTTGATCCAGTGTTTCCCAAGGTCATAGGCATAGTTCTGCCACCAGGTAGGGTCTGCTCAGGAAAATGAAAACAAGCTAGATAATTCAGGGAGAATTGGATTCAGAGATCTAGCTAAGAAATGTGATGTGACTCAAAGACTCACAGTTTAAACAAGTAGCTACAACCCAAAGGTTAGGCGCAGTGCTACCAGACTCTGGAAACCTGGGCCAATTCACAGGGTGCCAAGACCACAAAGCGTGGTAGGGTGTACATGCAGAGGGACTCCTGGGGAGGTACCCAGACCCATTGCTGGGGCAGGGCATGAGGCTTCAGCTGTGAGGGCTGGGATGGTCCCTGTAGTCTGCGGCTATCTGTGGAAGCAGAGTTTTGGTCCCCTTGAGCTCTTGCTAGCACACTCTTGAATATGTTACATCATGTGATAAAGAGGATTTTGTAGAAATAATTAAAATCACTAGTCAGCTGACCTTATTATAGGAGATTATCCCAGATGATCTGGTTTGGACCAGATCTTAAAAATGGAAGAGCAGCTCCTAGAACAGGAAATTAAAAAGGTCCAAAGCAGGAGAGGTTTCAGTGCACCAAGCTTGGCTGTGACCCGGGTGTGGGTGGGTGGAGGACGAGTTAAGGGGATGGGCCACTCAGAGGCTGAGAAGGACCACGAGCCAACACCCAGCCAAGGGCCGCAGAGTCCTCAGCCCTACAGCTTCATGAAACTGAATTCTGCCCTCTGAATGAGCCTGGAAGTAGGTGTTTTTTTTAGTCTCCAGATGAGAACCTAGATTGGGCCCAATAGTTTGATTTTGCTCATGTGAAACTCTAATCAGAGAACATAGCTGTACTCACTGGAATTCTGCCCTACAGAACTGTATGAGACAATGTACTGGATTGTTTGAAGCCACTAAGTTTGTGGTGAATTATTATGGCAGCAGTCAAACATTAACACACACTTTCACCTTTTAATCATTTGCCAAACCCTCAGATTTGCAGAATGTATCCAAAAGCCCATTGACAAAGGGGTTTGTGGGGTTCTGGGTTCCTTATAATTCAGCAAAGAGGAGGCACGAAGGCTAAGTGTACGTGGGTGAGTCCCCACATAGCATCTGTTAGCATTTGGTGGGATGAATATTAGGAAAACCACTTTGGGGAACTTTTACTTATAAGATAGTAGGACTAGATTTTTGAAACTTTGAGACTTTCCATAAAATAAATGAAGATAGTAAATTTATGCCAAGACTATGAGACTGCCAACAGGAGGCGGTAGAGCGTCATGGAGAGAACACCCAGACTACAGGTCAAGCTAGCCCTCTGCCACGGGTGGTCTTGAGATGCTCACTCTCCCAGGTCCTTTCCTTCTGCTCTTGTGAAGTTAGGGAGCTGAAAAAACCCTGGCTCCAAAGGTCTGCTTCGTGGAGAATGTTACTCATTTGAATGCTTGTGGGTTCTAGCTGAGTGATTTGTTGCCGTATCTTGGATGGATGCGATGCTAAATTCATGATTGAGCAACAGAACTCTCAGTCACGAGATTGTTGCCAAAGGAAATTATGATTCAGTGTGCAGTCACCTCCTAGCCAATATGGAAAAAGTAGGCAGATTTAAAAATGATCACTTTGGCCCCAGTTGACTCCAGGGACCTCCAACATGGGTGGCATAAGATGGATTTTCCTTGAAAGTGTGGCGGCCACACTGTACTTACATTTGTGTTCGTTGCCTTGGGTGACAGAACAATGGATGGTGTTATTTCTGGCTTCAGGGAGCTTCTAATCTAGTTGAGCAGACAAGATGAGCAGAAACGATTGGATAGCAATGGGAATGAATACAGCCATGGTTTAAATTACATCGACGAGCTGGTTCTGCTGTCACTGGTCTTTTTATAAAGGAGGTCTTTCCTTTGATCTTTCCAGATCACAGAGAGGCACAGACTTTTGAGCAGCAGTCATTTGGAGCTGGGTTTTATGGTCTTTGCTTTTTTTTCCCCTATGCTTTCACTGCAAACTGCCTGATGAAGCTGTGAGCATCTTTCATGACAGTTTCCCATGGGGTATAAAACATAGCTGGCCACCCACCTTGAGCTTTTATTCTTTGAGACATTTGAAAGTAAAACAAAGTACTCTGCCAATAATGGAAAGCTAGAATTTTCTACCTGCTTGTACTTCTGACAGGTTGGTTGATGCTGTCACTGGTTGCGTGTGCCTTTTCAAAATGCATCTTTTTCGGTTTGTTATTCCTGCGTGAATTAATTCCTAATACTTCTCTTTGAAATTTGCTTTACTGGTACCAACAAAGCAATGATACCATGATCTCAGTGCAGCCTTGTTCTGGGGTGGTTGTCCATGGTGTGGGTGCAGGAGGTTGCCCTCCCAGAATCCGCACGTCTGTACAGGTGGCTGAAACCTTCATTTACACCTGGAAGTTCAGGGTCACAGAGATATACTTCTGAGCTTAAAGCTTCTTTGATGTTCGTGTATTGCACCTCTATGTCTCACACATGCAATGTTTCTTTTTCTTTACAGGGAGACTGAATGATTCTGAACATTTTCAATATAGGGCATAGAACAAATTTTGCCTCATCAGTCCTAGGTCCATCAGTTCTCTGTTAGCATCCGAAACAACACTGTGGAATTGGAGAATGTGGTCTGCAATTGAGTTGCTATTCCAACATTTCTTTTTTTCAATTTAAAACCTTTATGCACCAAGTGATGCCACTGATTAAATGAAAAATCAAGCCACAGACAGGGAGATAATATTCATAATACATCAGTGTGACCAAGGACTTGTATTCATAATACAGAAAATTCATACAAATCAATAATAAAAGTCCAATAACAAGCAAAATTCTTTTAAGACAATAGAAGTCAGAGCGGAACACTCTATGGGAGTGGTGGATACTGGAGAATGAGGGATTTTTTGGGTGTGATAAAAGTGTTTTATATCATTAATGAAAACTTGCTTATTCCTTTGGCAAGTTTATTAATTTCTCTGAGAGCCAGTCTTGTATGTGAAGTGTGTGTGTGTGTGTGTGTGTGTGTGTGTGTAAAAACATGACAGGATGGTAGTGGGGATCGAATTAAGCAATGCATATTAAGTGATGAACACAGTGACTGCTGTATGATCAATGCTTCATACCTGAAATCTTCCTCTTTATCTTTATGATCATGATCCTCACTGTGACCATCATTGCCACTGTCTCCTTAACGTGACTGTGACCAGCATCAGGATCATCGACATCACTAGACATCACCATTATTTATCTCAGGTATTGTTTAGGCTGACCCAGATCTCCTGGGCTCAAATGATCATCCTGAGTAGCTGAAATTACAGGCATGCACTGCTGTGCCTGGCCACTACCGCTGTTAGTGTTGCCACTGTCTTCCTCCCCCACTTCCTCCTCCTCCTCCTTCTCCTCCTCCTCATTGCTCTCACCATCACCACCATTATCAGCATCAGTATCAGAATCAGTATCAGTAGCAGCAGCAGCAGCAGCAGGTCTTCCCCTTCCAGAGCCCCTTGCAGTCATCTCCTTTGAGCCCTCTTTTCCAGAAAGCAATCTGGTGCTCCGGGGTTTAGCTTAGTTGGCTAAGGTCCCACTCTGTAAACGTGAGGTTGTGAGTTCCATCCCGGGTGCAGGGAAACAAACAAACAAAAAAGAGTACAGAAAGAAATCTGGAGTCCAGCAGGAGAAATGGCCTGTCCAAGGTTACAGAGGGACTTCACCTATTCTCACTTCCTTTCAGAAGACTTTCTGATCACACTGTGTAACTCTGGAAGGCTCTTCCTTCTAGTTCTTCTCATTTCCAGGAAAGAATTCCTCTCGTGTTCTTTAATGTAAAGCTTTTTTCCTCTACCACAGGCAGTAAACGGAAATATATTTTGAAAAGTGAAGAGCATTATATCAATGGAAGAAATCATTTTTTATTGCTACTTGAAAGGTCGACGTGCAGCTAATCATAAATAGTTTCCAATCTTAGGTTTTCTTACAGTACAGCCAAATGCTGACTTTACCCTGTCTTCTTTCCAGACTCTCAGTTGAACAGTGTCAAAGAACGCCAGCCACCACAATAAAGCCCACATCCCATCCCCTCCCCTCTGTCTGGTGAGAAGGGGGTAAAATCACAGTGTGTCAGGCAGGCTGTAAACATCTGAGCTGCTTTCCCTCAACTTTGGGGAGGGCTGCTTTGGGATGACAGGGGGACAAAGGGTTGCACAGTAAATTACCATGTAAATTGCCACAGTGTTTGAACTTAAGACACCTTTGCCTGCTGCAGCTCAGCAAACTTGAGCTTCTGCGACTCCCACTCAAGGGGAGACGCAAAGTACCTTCCAGAGCTGAGCTGCAGAGCCACCTAAACGGCCCCATATGCTAGATTCGGGTGTATGCCTGTAAATACACTTGAGTGGCTGCTAAAATGTGACATCCCAAATAGAACGCGCCTTAGGGTGTTTCCTGCTGACCTTTTAGCAGGTTCCTTTCTACACACCAGTCCTCGCAGGAAAGTGCTGAGCAGTGTCTCAGTTCATGTTACTAGAGTGACTTGGACACGCGGTCCGCCATGTTTAGGTGGGGGCTGTGGGTCCCACATTTTCCTTTCCTTCCTGTGCCTCCCTCCCACTGCTTCGATCACTTCGTCAGTGAGGAAACAGATGGCTCCTGGGCGAGGACTTGTCAAAGCTGACTCACCTGCCACGTTAGTCCTGTCCCCAAAACCGTGATTGAGAGACATGACTTCAGTTGATCGCTTCGTCATCAAATATTTTGGACATTTATTTATTGGCTTCTTGTCTGCTTCCTACCACCATGTCCACACAGTGAAGGCCACTACCCACGTCTACAGTGATGGCTGTGGTCTCTGCCTGTGGTAGCTGGCCTGTTCAGTGCTCTCGGTTCAACCTTTCTTTGTAGGCAGTGACTCCATGGGACACAAGCTATGTGAAGGCCAAACAGGACCACAGAAAGTGCCCTGAGGGATTCCTATTGGTGTAGGAAGATTTCAAAAAGCAATTAGAAGGAAACTTTGTTCTGCGTTTCCTTGTATAGCTAACTCTGTGTCCACTGTGGCATAAGAATACTTCACATATGGAGACTTTGTGTTTTAAAAAAATACATGGTCCATAGTTAATATTCACTGACCTTTGTGTATTGGCATTGAGCGCAACATTGTGTGTTTTCTATCTCATTTAAACTGGAAAATAATGCTTTAACATTATCCATCTAACTAATTGGAATGATGCCTCTTGAGGATGGAGGAGGAGGTCACAGCTGGGGAATAGAGCGGGCACTGGGGCTTGGAAGAAGCCAGGGATTGGAGTATTTGACTTCTTACCTTCAGAACACTCAGAGAATCTGTATTTTCTTTATTTCTAATTCCTTCCTTCCTTCCTTCCTTCCTTCCTTCCTTCCTTCCTTCCTTCCTTTTTTAGTGCTTGCTTATGTGATTGTTTGCCAACAAGTCCGAAATCTGCAGGAGAGGTGGATGGAAGAGTTGATGTTTCAGCTCAAGTCTGAAGGCAGCTAGGAGGCAGAATTTCCTCTTTCTGGGGATGGGGCGGGGGAACCATCAGTTTTTTTCTTATGGCTTTCAACTGATTGGGTGAGAGTCACCAGATTACAGAGATTAATGCTTTACCTCAAACCTAATGATTTAACTCAAATTTCTTTTAAACATTTACCTCCATAGTGACATTTTTAAATTTAATTTTTAATTAGTATATGCTTGCAGTAGATAATGATTACATTCTTTGTGGTGCATTAGTCCACGTCCATAACATCTTAATTCGTTATGTCTTTCCTTTCCTTCCTCCATGTCTTGATCTTTTTCACCTTTGAGAAACATCTATCTATTTCCTATTCCCTATCTTTTATTTTGAGAAATAAAATAAGAGAAACTATGTGATATTTAAGCTTGCGTGTCTGATTTATTTTACTTAACATTGTGGACTCAAGGTGCATTCATTTTCCTACAAATGACTGATGTCTATTTTTCTTTATGGTAGAGTAGTTCTCCCTTGTGCAACACATATTCTTTATCCACTTAGCTGTTGATGGACATATAGACTCTTTCTAAGCTTTGGCTCTTATAAATTGAGCTGCTTTACACATTATACAGATGTATCACTATAACATGATATCCTTAATTTCTTTGAGAAGATACCTAGACAGGTAATAGATGGGTCAAATGGAATTTGTACTTTTTACTTTTTTAAGGAATCTCCATACTAACACCCATAGTGGTAGTACTAGTTTACCCTCCCACCAACAATGGAGCAAGGTTCCTATTCCCTCGCACCCCACCAGCATTTGTTATTATTTGGTTTCTTGATAGTAGCCATTCTTTCTGGGGCAAGATGGAATCATCTCAGTGTTGTTTTAACACAGACATTTGGACTGTGTTGGACCAAATATTTGGGTACCATGGCAGAGCCAAGTTGACACGTTAAAATTAATCAGCCTAGTAGTTATCATTTCCTTTGTGCAGGAGAGGAGAGTAAGTCTCAGAGAACTGAATTCACTTGCAGTGGTAAGCTGAATATTGGCCTCTGAATATGGTCATGGCTTACTCCTCAGGGTCTGTGGATATCATCTTATATGGCAAAAAGGATTCTGTTGATGTGATTCAATTAAGGGTTTTGAGGTGCAGAGAAGATGGTGTATTTTGCAGATGGATGCAGTGTAATCAAGTGGTCTTTGCATATAGGATGAAAGAGGGTCAGAAGTGGAGGAGAAGGTGGTGTCATAATGGTGAAAGTGATGTGATAATGGTGAAAGTGACTGGAATGATGTCTTTTGAGTATGGAGACTTGGAGGCCACAGCTGGGGATTCAGATGGCCACGAGGAGCTGGGAAAGGCCATGAACTGGACCTTTTACCTTTGGAACACTAAAGAGAATAGATTGGTGTTGTGTCGAGCCAATGAGTTTGTGGTCATTTGTTACAGTGGCCACAAGAAACTACTGCACTTGTCGGAGCCTCCCAGTGATGGTGGAGGTGGGATAAGAAGCCAGGTCAGGCTGACTCGACCACCTCAAACATGTCCCACTCTTGTCGTCATCAGTCCTGTTGACCTCTCCCAACAGCAGTTCTTGAGTCTCTGTTTCCTCCCAGAGTCTTTGTCCAGACTCTAACCACCCTATTCCTGAACATTGACAACAGGAGACAATTAGTCATGTAGAAAAGAAGGCTCAGTGATTGGAGACTGAAGGTAATGAAAGCAGGAGCCTTTATTGATAGGGCAGGCGCTTGTGGCAAGTGCTTCATAAATACTGTGCTAAGTTCTCCAACTTTCCTGGGAGGAAATAACTACAATTATCCTCATTTCAGAAATGAGGAAAGAAAGACCAAGGACAGCTGTCATTTGCTTAAGATCACACAGCTGGTAAAGGGCAGAGCTGGGGTTCAAACCTGGATGAGTTGGATGCCAACACTTTTGGACGCTTTCTTCATGATCCTGACTTCCAGGGAATTTTTACACAGCTCAGCAGCAGGAGGACAAAAGGTAGGCATGAACTAGAGTGTAGGCCCCTGTGTTCTCACCGCTCCCCCAGAGGGCTCTGTCTCAGGGGCAGCTTCGTGTCAGGCAGGAGCCTGTGCGGTATCTGCTTCTCCCTTGGGGGGGGGGCCTGCTCCTGCATTCACTGAACCCCGTGTTTGCATTTTCCTCAGCTGTTTGTTTCCTCCCTGTGCTCTTTAGCAACGGCTGAGGGTAGCGTTTGCTTCCTTTCCTCTTTCTCATCTTTTTCTTCCTTCTCTACCTCTTTCACTGTTTTTCATTTTCCCCATTCTCATTACTGCTCTTTCCTTTTGACACTTGCATTTCAGCAACCTACAATGACAGGAAGAAAACTTTGGGAGGAAGGCAGGCTGAAGTGGGCAGTGCTCTCTAATGATGTCTGAGTGACTTCCGTGGTCCATGGTAGATTAATGGACAAGCTCCTGGGGACAGCCAGACCTTGGTCCCTCACCCAGTGAGAGGGTCCAAGCTAGGGGGCTCTAAATGAATCCTGGAAGCAGGGTTCCAGGAGACACTGTCCATGCTGAGCTGAGCTCATGACTAAACAAAACAGGTTATCAACAGCACTGGGCTAAAAATATCATGTTTATTTTTGAAATAACTTGTTTCGGCAGTTTTGAATATTCTATGAAGTCAGCTTAGAATGTAGTCTCACAGCTCCCAGACTACTGAATAATATTTCAGATGCATACATTATTTTCTATACAGAATCTAGCATGTAATTTCCAGCTAATTGTTTGCCACCCTGAGTAATGGAGGGGAGATAGAGTGCACATCAAACCAGTGACTAATCAGGGTGACAGCATCCTGGGTTTCCAAACTGAGGATCTTACTTTGGAGTAGATGCTACTAGGAGAAATGATTAAGGAAGTTTTCTTGGCTTGCCAGGTACCCCCATGCTCTTAGGTGGTGGAGAGCTTCAGACCACTGTTACGATTCCTTCCCTCCTTCCCTTCTTCCCTCCCTCTCCCTCCCTCCCTCCCTTCCCTCCCTTTCTTCCTTGTTCTTTCTTCTCTATCCCTCTTTCCCCTTCTCTCAATCTCTCTCCCTCCCCTAACTCTTTTTAAATTTCCCTCCACTTTTGGATAATAATTGGGCACCCACTTTGTGCCAGCCACTTTATTGGGTGCTGGGAGTAGTGAAAAATAAACTCAACCAGATCTGTAGCCATCCCTCCTCTGCCACCCCAGCACCATCCTAGGTAGTTTATAGTTCACTGTGATGAGAAGTAAATAATTGTAAGATGTGGTCCATGCTTTAAGGAATAACCAGAAGGGAAGGAAAGAAGCCAGGCAGGACATCTGAGAGCAGACAGGATGGATTCTCTGAAAGGTGGCATTTAGCTGAGACTGGACAAGTGAGGAGCTTGCCTGAAGTGAGGTGAGTTTTGTGCATCTAAGCAGAGGAACTAGTCACACACAGGAAAGTCTGGGAAAGACACTGGTTTGAGCAATTGGCTTAATACTTTTTTTCTTCTTTTTGCTACAGGGCATTGAACCCAGGGCCTTTGCATTGAGCTACATCCCTTTTAAAATTTGCTTGTTTTGAGATAGCGTCTTGTTGAGTTGCTAGGTTGCCCTAGTTGGGCCGGAACTTGAGATCCTCTTGTCTCAGTCTCAGCTGGGATTACAGGCGTCTGCCACTGTCCCAGATTTTCATTAAGAGCTTGAGAAGGGCTGCTTGTTGGCAGCCTTGAAAGCTTGGCATTGTTTCTTTCATTCCTTTCCCTCCTCTGTCCTTGCCCTGCTGGCGGACTATTTCTTCTGCTGCAAACACTTCTTGCTCGTGCAGTTACCTTCACTCCTTCTACCCTGTCATGTCCCCCCATGCTTCTCACCATCAACATCACCACCCCGTCTTTAGCTGTAAGACTAGCACCTTGCTTTTGCTCTTCCCCCCACCATGATGCACCATTGAGAAAGCAGATCCTGATTCTGACCAATTCTCTGCTTCACCAATGGATTCACCACCACGCTCAGCACCAGGGTCTGTGTAGCTTCCTTCAACCCAATCCAGGCTTTGCTGGGTTGTCCGTCACCAGTGGCGCCGGCCATCAGCTTCCTGGTCTCCTGTACCTCTCCTCCTCTTCTTGCCACTCTGTCTCTTCTTTCTTGTCACTTGTTCTAGTTCTCTTTTTTCTCCTCCTTGTTTATCTCTACATTGCATCCCTGCTCTGCTAGCCTGGGGGGAAACCTGAGCCATGGCAGAACCTGTGATACAGCATGGGCTGAAGAAACATGGCCTTTGGAGTCAGACCTGGATTTCACTTCCAGCTCTACCTACCATTAACTGAATGGACATGGGGAAGCTCCTTGACTTTTCGACTATAATGGTCGCTGTGTGATGATTATGATTATGGAAATAATGAAGGCAAGTGCTTGACATTTAGTATGTGCTTCATGAAAAGGAAATTTCTCCCTCTTTCCATTCCAATGGATGTTGGTGACTCATAAATAAGAAACGAACCATCGTCACCTGCACCTGTATGGAGTTTGTGTCTGCCTTCCAGCAATTGAGTGGCTGAAGAGGCAATTTGGTGAATGCTCCTCAAATCCTTTTAGAATTTCCAGTTAATATGCTGGGCATGGTGGTGCACACCTGTAACCCCAACACGTAAGGGGCTGAAGCTGGAGGATCATTATAAGTTCGAGACCAGCCTGGGTTACAAAGTGAGCATATGGCCAGCTTGAACTGCATAGCAAGACCTAGTCTCAAAAAGACAAAAACCAAACCAAACCAAACCAAACCAAACCAAACCAAACCAAAACAACAACAACAACAAAACCATTGCCAGTTCATGATGTTTAATATCATTAAGATCACATAGTGAGTATATCAATATATTCTTGTGAAAACACAAATAGCAGATAAAGGGAACTTGCCTCAGCCATTATCACCATCTTACTTTCCAATCCTAGTTTCATTACTGGTAATAATTTATTAATAGTTTAGTTTAGAGTGTAATCTGCTTTAGAGTTTTTAGAAATACATTTACTTTGTATGTGGTTTTGTTTTATTTTCTATTTTTAAAATAGCTGAGAGTATAATATGAATAGTATACCGTAATTTGGTATTTCACTGAATATATTCTTTCTTTGTCAGTGCCTACAAAACTGTACTTTTTATTTAGGAGGTGATACTTTATTTTTAAGCTCTATTATGGAAAAATTTAAATACATTCAAAAGCAGACAGAACAGTACAATTAATCTTTATGTACTCATTACCCACCTTCAAGAATATCAGCTCATCCAATCTAGAACATGTAATCCCACTTACATGTTCCTCCTTTATTATTCTAAAGTGAACTTCAGACATATCATTTCATTCAAAAATATTTTATTATGTAGCTCTGAAAGTTAAGGGCTATTAAAAAACAAACACAATACCCTGTAAAACATAAAAAAATTAACAATTTCCTAATGCCAGCCCTTATCTAGTTTAAACATTAGATATTTGGGTCATGATTTTATTAAGATCCACACATCTTAATTGATTTACATAACCTTTAAGCTTCTTTTTACATTATTATTAGAGCATATGAATTACAAAGAATAGTGAATTTCATTTTGACATATTTGCACATGCATATAACCTTCATCATTTCCACCCTTTCACCATGACTCTTCTTATCCTCCCTCAATTCCTTTTCTTTCCTGGCAGTCATCCTTATTATTTTGGTGTCATCTTTTTTTTTTTTTGATTCCACATAGGAGAGTCATGACTTCTCTCCTATGTGGAATCTCTCAGAGTCACATAGTAAATGCAGACTGAGGTTCCTTTTGATGGGAGCTGGACTCTCTAGGTAAGACTCACAGGAGACAGGCAGTGTTGCTACTGGGGCTGGGCCCAGATTAAGTGAGTTCTCTGTCATTTTCGTGAGCTGCAGACAGAGAAAGAGGGCTGGCTTCATTCTCAGGTGGATTTTTCCTTTTCCTCCAGGGACTGCCCTGGAGTCTAGGGCCGGCCTGCACCTGGCTGAATATAGAGCTATTTGGCTGAAGCCAGTTGGTTGCATAGTATGGAGCTGCACAGATAAGCAACAATGGGGGGCAGGGGGACTGGAAATCATGAAATATAAGTGAAACAAACCAAACTGAGAAAGATCAGTGCTGCTTATTTTCATTTATGTGTGTGTCTTGGTTACTTTTCTCTCATCTCTGAGACAAAATACCTGAAGCCCAAAATTAGGGAAGGAAAAGATTATTTCTTACAGCTCTTGGAGGTTTCAGTCCATACTCAGCTGGCTCCAAGGCAGGTTGGCATGGTGGGCTGCCGTTGGTGGCAGCCACAAACAGCAAGGAGCGAACTGGAGAGAGAGAGAGAGAGAGAGAGAGAGAGAGAGAGAGAGAGAGAGAGCTTCTTCTCCCTGATATATTGTATCCTGGTTCTACCCCTGGGTGGGTGAAATGCTCACACCATCAATCTGAGTGCTAGACAATGAGCCAATCACAAACACTAGGTTTGGTCAAGTCCATAATTGCGTAAGGCTTGGAGGCCACTGACATAAACCATGACATTAAATCTAAAACTTACAGAAGCAAAGAACTGAATGAAAGCATAGGGCATAGGGAAGATGCAGGACAGGAGGAATTAGTTTTGTTTTTTCTTCTGTGTTTGTTTTTTGAGATCTATTGCACAGCATGATGAATCTAGTTCATAGTACATGGCACATCTCAAAATGGCTAGGCAAGAAAATCTCAAATATTCCCACCACAAAATATGAGTTGCGGTGATGGATGTGTTAATTAGTTTGATTCAATTTATTCCTAAATTTGGACATTATTTTGCATCCCATAAATATAGAGTCTGCCAAAAATGTGTGTGTATGTTTATATATATATATATATATATATATATATATATATATCAGGAAAAGAAAGACTTGTATAAATATTTTAATACTAAATTTATTGAGACATCATGAGATTAATACAAATTACCTTTAACCTCTACAATTAGAAGAGGTGCTCACAGTGGTGGCTGTGAGCTTCCAGACATTTATTAGTAGGGCTAATGGCCAACGTGTGTATATATTTTTTTTGGTGGACTCTGTATATTTATGATTTTTCAATTTGCAACAAAAATAAAATGTGAAAATAAAAACAGAGATGCAGTACAGGGTGAGAGCCATGAGAGTTGCAGGTATGAACGAGGGGGATCCTGCTAGGTGGCAGAAGAGACTGGAAGGGAGACCAGAAACTTAGTGACTGGTCTTATCATTTCCATGTGGAAAATGGGGCCAGGAAGACTTGCTGCCTCCTCCCCTGGTATTGTCACAGGCTGCTGAGTCTGCAGAAGCATTTTCAAAGGCCCTACGTGCTCTGCAAAGGCAGAACTTGGCATTCAGAACCCACAGATTTTGCAAACTAGAGAAGTGCCCCCTTTCCTGGTAATTACTCAGTAATTACGTAAGAAGGATGTCACTGTTATGTTTCATATATTTGTCGCACTTGATGGCCTTTTAATAGTGGCATTGAGTTTGTGTACAGAAAGGTTATTCATTTTAAGATTTCTGGGCTTAATTGTTATTTGTTTTGCTTGGTTCCAGTGTGCTATAAATTAGTGATATCGAAAGAGCGTATTTGTCTTGGCGCGGTGGCGCATTGTCTGTAGCGAGCACTGTTTGGCCTGGCACTGGCCTGGATTTCCCCATCTGTTTCTGATGTTTACATTGTTAAAGATCCGACAGACACATAGGACACGGCCACATGCAGAGAGAGAACTTTTTTCCACTCCAGTGCATCAAACAAGGTCTGAGCCTGTAATAAGCACAGCCCTAAATTACGCTTGAGCTTCCCAGTGTCGGGGCCCAGCCCCAGAGACCGGGATTGATTGTTTGGGCCCTAGGGTATTCACTCCCAGGAATGCTTCTAGCTGGCCCCGCAGCTCAATCTTGACAAACTCATTTTGCTTGTGTTTGAAAAGGATTGCTGCATAAACAGCAGTCCAAGTGGCACTCCTGAGTGGGCGCCTGAGAACCAGGGGTAGGAATGGGAAGGTACCAGTCTCCTGAAGGAGTCCCAGGGCAGGGTCCTCGGGGCCACCTTGCCACAGAGGAGACGAGGCCCTTTGAGGAACTGTGCTTTTTGTCGGCTCTGCTTCCACCATCCCCATCTCTGTGAATGGACTCATCCTAACCTGTCACCCCCACCCCATAGTGGCCTCCAAGCTGCTAATGGGAAGGACCCACCATATTGTTTTATGAGAAGATCTTGAATTTTCATCCTTGGATTATGTACCTGAGGGAGAAAGAGCAGGCTGAAGTGGGGGAGCTTCACTGGGCAGGGGAAGACTATTTGAAGTCTGCTGAGGCAAAGTCCCTGAAGAGACAGGTGGATGATATATGGCACTGATGCTGTTGTTGGAGGTAGCCGGCAGCCTTTTGACCAGCTTAGGGCAAGATGGTGATGTTTGCTGTCACATTCGTTATTTTACAACTGGGAGTCTCCACCTGTGTTGCTTTTGGGTCAGAGCACAACTTCCTTCTTCTGCTAAACTCTTATCTCCTGCCTGGCCCTTGAAGCAGCTGGGAGGTCGTCTGGTTTTTGTTTTCCCCAGATACCCACGAGGGCCTTGAGGAGTGGGATTTTCAGAATTTGAAGAGGAGAAAATGTCATCGCGCACTCAACTTCGACTGGAGAGGAGACTCAGCTTAGCTTTTCACTCACCTTACAAGTTTATCCTTCTGGAGTCAGGTGCCCTGCTTGGGTAGAGCAAACTCCCTGTAGGGACAACTGGGTGGCAGATTACAGGGATAACTAAATGCTGCAGGCTTGTTCAGTCCCTTGTGCCTGAATTACAGTTCTGTCAGGCCACTGCCTCCCCCCCGTCCTCTCTTCTCCGTGTTGCAGCCGAGATGACCCTGCTGGAACACGGGTGGAAGGCGAGGTACTGAGGCAATCACTGATGTCTGTTCTTGCTGTGTTCTTCTCTATGTCTGAGACTTGGTCCCCATGTGCCCCTCTGAAGGATGTAACCAGACTCCACTCAACCCCAGGAAGGGTTTGTGTTTCCTGGGAAGAAGGTGAGCATTGCCTGAAGAGGAACAAGCCTCCTTTTTAGATGTTTTCCAAAAATTTCACTTTTCTTGAGAGCATGATGCTGCGAAGGATCACAGAGGAAGAAGGGAAGGAACAGAGGAGGAGACCAGGAGGGGAGCAGGAGGTTGAAGACAGTAAGGAGGCAGATGAAGAGGAGGGAGGAGAGCAGGGAGGAGGAGGCAAGACACCAGGCTCTAACCTGCCCAGGGTTCTCCTCTCTACACTTCCTTCTGGGAGTGCTCAGTTATCTCCTTGTCATTCTTCAGAGCTCAGCTCAGTGTGACCTGAGGAAGTTATCCCTGAATCCTCCCTCCTGGTGCTCTTGTGAACGCCCGGCACACGCTCTGATGCCACCATCACACTGACCATGCTGGGTTCCCTTCACCCGATAACATGTATGCTTCTCCAGGGCTGGTGTCTTCCCCACCTTAGGTCTGAAGCATCCACAAGGAGCAGGGCACCACGGTAATGAGGCTGTGTTTACTGAGCACTGACCAATCTCTAAGGGCTTCTGCAGGGCACCTTCTCTCTGTAGCACTCTTTTTGGGGTCAGCCCTGGTGCTCTGCTCCTCTGCTTGGTGACGTTAGGTAAGATCTCTTTACTGGTCTATCCAGGGTATAGGTGGTGCTGGATAATCTCCCACATCCTTTCCCAGAGAAGGAGAATGTGAATGTGACTGATTAAAAGTACACACACACTCTGCTTTTTTGCTTTTAACTCAGCCATCTTTCTCACTGTGGTCATAGCTTCTATTAGGGTGGTATGGCCGAGGGAGAGTGTGCACAAACCTGGGCATCCTCCAGCAACTTTTATCTCAGTGGTAGCATTATTACCCACTCAGGTCTGTAAGATAGCAACCAAGAGCATCCTTTGATATCTTGCTTATCTTCACTGCTTCCCCTGTCCATTCCCTGAATGTTTTGAGAAAGCCTGTGTTATGGCTTCTATCTAGATGTCCCCCAAACCCTCATGCACTCATAGGTGGAGCTTTTGGGAGTGACCACATCATGGCTGTGACACCAGATTGTGGTGTGGGATACTGGGTTAGGCTACTGATTGATTTAGCATGGTTTTAGGTGTGAATGAGAAGCTCTCGAATGGCACCAACCAATAGGCTGGTAGCCTGTGTGGAATGATAAAGGAAAGAGAAGGAAGTCCCATTGCTTCCTGCCTGCCCTGCCATGACTGTTTCTCTTCTGCTAAGCCCCTCTCCCATGCTGCCCTACTTTGGAGCCAGCCAGCTGTGGACTGAAACCTTTACAAGCTGTGAGCTAAAATAAACTTCTTTCATTTGTGAGTATCAGGTGTTTTGTCCAAGCAACAAGAAAGTAACAAAGACATTTTCGAATCCAATTTCAGGATCTAACCATTTCAGGATTCAGTCCTTTTACTGCGGCGCCCTTTTCTGTCCATGCCGCGTCCTAGTCCATCCACACCTTGTGACAATCGCTTCTCCCGGAAAAGGACACCGCATGTGGGAATTGGGCGCGGGGATCTTGAAATGTTTTGTACTGATAATTGTAATTTGTGTAGTTCACATGTGTATGTTTTTATGTAATGCTCAATATGGAGTCGAGGGTGGAGACTCCA
>PVLA01003347.1:0-217589 GCA_004027455.1 Hydrochoerus hydrochaeris
TGTTGTTATTTGTTTACTTTTCTCCTTGATTCCACTGTCTGCCCCTTTCTTTGAGGCCTTTCTGCCATTATTCCTGGAACCCTGGTGATTTTCTTCTCTCTCTCTAGAATGTCCTTCAGTATTCTTTGCAGGGTTGGATTGGTGGTCACAAACTCCCCCAGTTCCTCTTTGTCGTGGAACTATCTTGTCTCTCCATTAATTTTGAGAGACAGTTTTGCAGGGTACATCATTCTGGGTTGGAGGTTATTTTCTTTCAGGGCTTGGAAGATTTCACTCCAAGCTCTTCTTGATTTGATGGTTTGCACTGAGAAGTCTGCTGTGATTTTGACGAGTTTTCCTTTATAGGTAATCTGTTTCTTTTCTCTGACCACTTTTAATATTCTGTTTTTGCGATGTATTTCTGGGATCCTGATTATTATATGTCTGGGTGTAGATCTGTTTGGGTTGTACCTGGCTGGAGTTCTATATGCCTCATTTATCTGAACTTCCTTCCATTACCTATGTTTGGGAAGTTTTCCTTAATTATTTCTGTGAATAGACTTTTTGTTTCATTTGTATTTGTTGCTGCATCTTCATTCACATATTTTATTCTTAGGTTATAAATCCCCTTGTCATCTTCTAGCCTTTGTATTGTTGCTTCCTGGTTCCTTGTTATTTTTAAGAGATCCTTCCTTTCACAATCATACTTTGCAAATCTATCTTCAAGTTTTGAAAGTTTGTCTTTAGTTTCTGTTAAAAGGTTTTGCCAGGTTTCAATGGAATTTTTAATTTCCTGATAATCTCTTTGGATCTGTTTCATATATTCTAGGTTTTGTTTATATTCTTCATCAAAGGCTTCTCTCCTTTCTCTGGGTTCCTCTATTCTTTCATTTGTGTCTACTTGAGGATTACCCAGGACTTCTTTTATTAATCTTCTTATATCTTGCTTCACCTGAGTTAGAATTTCAGATTTAAATTCGATGATGGGGTCACAGATGTATTTCTTTATTTCGGATGAGGCCGTCTCTGACATTACAGGTTTGCTGCTCTCAAGCTCCTCTGCATTTACCTCTTTGGACTCTCTTTCCCTGGTTCCACAGTTGGGGACCTTTGGTTCTTTCTCTGTCTTGTCATGTTTTGGGCCCCCTTCAGACAGGTGGGTGGTGGAGGTCTCTGGGCCTTTCATATTGCTTATAGTTGTTCTGCAGTGCACTTGCTAGGGAAGTACCACCCTCCCAGTCTGCTGCAGATCTGCGAGTTGCATGCTGAGAGCTGGGTCCTCCCCTTATGCCAGTCAACCAGGTTATGCTTCAACAGGTTTGTGTGTTCCCTGGGGATGCCACTGGCCTAGAAAAGCCTCATCCCTGGCTATTGGGTTTCAACCAGGGAAGTGGCCCTGCCGGAGCAGATCCCACCAATCTGCTTTGGAATAAGAGTCATCAGCGGATGCTGTCTCAGGTTTTGATTCAAGCTGGCCCTGCCCAACTCCAAAATGTCGCTGCCCAACTCCAAAATGTCGCCCAGCCAGTCCTCCCAATTTGGGGATTCCAGTTCCCATTACTTACCAAAGTTCGTGCAGCTTGACTGGCTGTTTCCACTCCCTGTCTCAGCACCTCTCCCAGCCAAGGGTCTGGAGCTCACCAAGCCCTGCTCTCGGCAGGGCCAAGATCTCAGCTCGATCATGAGTCACCTGACTTTAAGATGTGCCAGTACAGCAATCGGGGCTTGCCCAGCTCCAGCCCTTTGTCTACACTTCTTTTTCTTCTTTCTTTTTTTTTTCTTTTTCTTTTTCCTCAGTTGGCTCCTGGGTCATGAGACTTCCTCTCCTTTTGTTTGGCTTTCTCCATGTTGCCAGATTCCAGCGTCTGAGTTGTTTTTCTTTTTTTTTCTTCAGAGAGGCTCTTATCGTGCCACCACTCAGTCGGCCATCTTGCAATCCAGTTTTTTTTTAATTGAGCTAATTAAAGTATAATAATCAGATCAGTTTTTACAAATGCTTAAGTTTTCAGTCTCCTTGGAAATACTTTGAGTCTAGAGCTATGCAGGGAAATGGCCTTTCTGGTCCCCACTCCTCAGCATAGTTGCTTACTTTACCCCAGCACAACTTCATTGGGGACCCTGAGTTGGTGTTCACATCCTTCAAGGAAATGCATGCTTTTATCTTCATTCATGTCTCTTTCCCTGTAACATAAGCAAGGCATGTATTACTTTTGTTCAAATACAGTAGTTATCCTATATTCACAGTTTCACTCTGCAGGATTTTAGTTACCTATAATCAATTACTACTCAAAAATATTGTTTATTATTTATAAGTTTGAAGTTGTGTGACAGTGTGAGCAGCATGATGAAACCCCACACTATCCTGTGTCACCCTGTCCAGGAAATGAATCACCCCTTTGCCCCAAGTACCCACACTGTGCATGCCACCTGCTCATTGGTCTCATGTGAGCCATCTTAGTTGTCAATGTTGCAGAGCTTGTGTCCAAGAAATGCTTATTTTTCTTAATAATGACCATCTTGTGCAAAAGTAGGCATGCTAGTCATTTTTACAGTATTTTATTGTAATCATCCCATTTTCTAGGATAATCACTAATAGGTTATTATTGTTAATCTCTTGTTGTGTCTAATTTTTAAATTTTATCATAGATGTGTACACATAAGAAAACACATAGTACTGTTTATATGACATTTGGAATTATTTGTGGTTTCTGGCATCCCGTGTGGATCTTAAAATGTATTTGCTGTGAGTGGGGGAGGGAGACACTATACTCATTCAAGGAAACTGAGACCCAGAAAGATTAGTTGGCTTGGATGGACCTGCCCAGAATGTTAGTAGAAAAGTAAAACCCATACATGAGGCTTGCACTGTTTCTCTCTCTCTCTCTCTCTCTCTCTCTCTCTCTCTCTCTCTCTCTCTCACTCATTGTAGCAGTTCCTTCATAGCATCAAGCCACATTCAGACTCCTAGGTGCATTCTAAATCAAGGGGCAATGTTACCCGATGCCTCAGGGAGACCTACCTGCTCTTGGCTTGACATATACCTCAAAGACCCCAAAGTTTCTGCCATGACTTTTGGCTTTGAAGGGATCCAGTCCACAGAACATAGTCTAAACAACCCTGCAAACAGTGATCTTTCTTGTCCTCAGTTACTTTCTTCCCTCTTTTTCCTTTTCTTCTTATCTTTCTAATCTTTTTTCTTTTCAACTATCAGTATTTTTTTCCTTCATCTTCCTTCTTTTATGTTTTTTCTCTCACACACTTTCTATTCTTCCTCTTTATCCTCTTTTTACTTACCTACCATTTAGCTAGAGAGTTATATGTGAGTAGTTTGGGAGAAATTAAAGAGGGAAGACTTTTGGAGTGGACACACTTCAGCCCAGGATCAGGTTGTGTGTGTGTGTTTATAAGTGTATGTGTGTGTGTGGTAGTTGGTTAGGGTTCTCTGGAAGTCAACCTTGAGACACGGTTTGTAAGGAAGAAGTTTTTATTTGTGGGAAGGGGTACTTGAAGGAAACCCTGGAAAAAGCATGCAGAAATCAACAAGAGAGGGAAGATAACCTATGAAGAGTATGTCATCAAGGAAATAACTAGGAAATGGGGCTTCATCTCTTTGGGGACCTGTACAAGGCAGTGTGGAACCTGTATCCCACCTATGAAGCACAGACACTAGAGTACTAACTTCTGGCAGTCATTGAGAGCTTGAATGCCCCAGTGTTTCCAGCTTAAACTGTATATGGGCAAATGGAATAGAGCAACAAGAGAGTCCCAAGGCAGAGGATGCTGGGAATTGGCTGGAAGACAGGCAGCATTTATGGAGATCTAAGTATAGATAGGAAAAGGATGGAGCAAGAACATAATGTGCCTTACAGTCCTTTGCACTGGGGAAGTGGTAGATGAAGATAGAAGGAGAAGATTGGATGAACGAAGGAGAGATTGTTAAGAATTAAGTCCTGCCTGTCCTTTAGATTACAAGAATCCCTTAAAGTTAATCCCAAAGCATTGTATCTCCATTGTCTAAAGCCTAAAGCTGCCCAATATCAATTGTGAACAAGAACATAAAGTAACCTGGAGCATAAAATCAAGCTTCTTGATACTTACTGAAGGCTCTTGTATTAGTTAGCTTTCCTATTGCTGAGATAAAAAGTCTGACACCCACAGTTTAAAGAAAGAAAGGTTTAGTTTTAATTTGCTCACAGTTTCAGGGAATTTAGTCCATGGATAGCTGAATCCAGAGCAGAAACTTCATGATGGATCTTAAAATGTATTTGCTGTGAGTGGGGGAGGGAGACATTATACTCATTCAAGGAAACTGAGACCCAGAAAGATTAGTTGGCTTGGATGGACCTGCCCAGAATGTTAGTAGAAAAGTAAAACCCATACATGAGGCTTGCACTGTTTCTCTCTCTCTCTCTCTCTCTCTCTCTCTCTCTCTCTCTCTCTCTCTCTCTCTCTTCCATCATGATGGAAGATGTGGTGGAGCAAAAGTGCTTCATTCATGGTGGCCAGGAGGCGGGGAGGGGGAACAACGCAAAGAGGAAGGGACCAGGGACCACATATAGGACTCAAGGTCACACCTCCACAATCCACCCAGATGCACCCAGAAACATGCTTTGCTGATCCTTTGAGCATTTCTTAACATTGTCAAATTGACATATTATGACATATTATGATTAATGGTTATTCCTCTGAATGCAGATGTTGGGGTGTAGACCCCTATGCTTATTTTTGTAATTATTTTTAATAATCAAATACACAAAAACAAAACAAATCAAGAATTCCATCTTGGAGTTTACAGGCCAAAATTTCTTTGTGTTTATTATACTTTGACTTTTTGGAAATCTAAGAATACTCACTGTAGTCATTTTAAAGTCATTTTTATGGATTTTTAAATTGATGTTTCCTGTTTTCATCTAATTTCTACACAGATATTTGAACTGAATATATTTTAAGTATTTTGTATCTTAAAGTATAAGAACAGAGCATTTTAAAATTTTGTTTTTATATCACAGGTACTTTCTAATTTGTCAGTCCTTTTTTTTACCCATGTATAGTTCTACAACTCTGTTAATAACTAAATTATCTGAGTATGAATGATCAGATTTACTATGCATATAGTCTTTTTTGGTTAATAGTTATATGTAAGTGGGTATATAGGTCTATATAGCTTTTTTTATACTTGGAAGTACATCACTAATACATATTTTTCCCCCACTGGTATTTTCATATTCACACACAAACACAATTGAATATGACTTCTTGTAGAAATTAAGAACACATAACCAACATTTTACTTCTTATAATATAAATTTGGCACTTGAGAGGGGAAAGTGGATATCCAGATATTTAAATCTATATCTTACTTTCTGACTGGAAGATTGTTGCAGAAAAGTAGGTAAAAGGAGTGTGGTCGTGTCTCCCAAATGGGAGCTAGTCTTTACCAAGGGAGCTAGTCTTTACCAAATGTTGTAGTCAGGGGTTATACAGAGAACAATTAGAATCAGGACATGGAGTTTCTAATATTATTTTAGGATGGTCACACAGAGTTAACACAAAAAAATGTAGGAAATCTGTCCTACTAAAGACATAGAATATTTAGCCACAGGTCTGAATCCCACAGCAATGTCCCACATGAGGTCAAATGAAGATCCAGTGCTCAGAACAATGCCTCCCAGGAGTCCAACTGGAGGTCTAGAGCCCACAAGAAGGACTCACACCAGTCTCTTTTATGGATCCGTGCTGTGAAGGCCCAAAGGTCAGTGGTGGAAGCTAGAAATTCTATGCCAGCAGGGTAAAAGAGCTGTGCTGGTAGTTTGAAGGTTCTATGCTGGAGCCAAGAAGTCCACAACAAAGTCCAGGGCTGTCCTGAAAGGCACCACAGCCGTCCTCAGTGACACGAGGCCCCTAGCTCCTCTGACGACAAGCACAGTTGAGCACATGCCAGAAAGCCAGAGTGATGAGTTCATCCTGGAGACCAAGTAGCACGTCTTCCCCTCTGGAGCCAGGAAGCAGTGCTCGATGTGAGGACCAGAGGTTCTCCAGGAGAAGCAAGGCTCAAACAGCAACATGTAGGAGAACCCATAATGCCTCAATGCACTAATGACTCAATGCATTAATGTGATAATGTGATAGCTTCTCCTTCTCCATGTCTCCATTTATGCTGGTAGCCTTCCTCAGGCGAAACATCTACACTCAGTGCCATGCTGATGTAATCAAGCTGGTGTTTAGTTGACCACCAGTTTTTAATCCATCACACCAAGGGAGCTAGTCTTTACCAAGGGAGCTAATCTTTTTTTTTTACTTTAAAGAAAGAAAAATAAATAAAAATAATAACAAAACAGAGTTTCAAAATAGGCTGGAAAGACAGTGACAATAATTAATACATTCCATATTTTTATCTTTGCACTCATTGTTCAAAGTACAAGATATATGCATGAAATATTGTCCAAACAATATTAGCTCAAACCCTTTTTTTCTTCAGTGAGCTAAGAGAAACTAGCTGTATAACAATCTTAACCAACTTACATACATATTTTCTTCCTTTTTCCTTCCTTCCTTTCCCTCTTTATCTATCTCAGTTTCTCTTTTCTTTTTTATGTGGGGAATATGAATAAATTTTATTTATTTTTTATTTTAAAGAGAATAAAAAAATTAAAATGATACAGAATTTCAAAACAAGATAGTAAATTAACCATGTTATTATAGTGCACATTGTTATCTTCAAAGTAGTTACTCAGATTACCAGATATAGGCATGAAAAATTGATCAAACAATATAAACACCATTTCTTTCAATGAATGAATAATATTAGTAGTACAATTACTTAAGTTATCATATATATATATATATATTTTCCTTCCTTCTTTTCTCTTCCCCTTTTCTATTTTCTTTTGAACACTTTCTTTCCAATTCACAATATCTATTACACATTTTGGATCTTATTTACTCATTCAGTTTCTCACACTAGTGAGACAATATGATGATTACACATGTGGGTCTGATGTATTTCATTTATGATTGTTCTCTGAGTTGCTTCCATTTATCTATAAAAGTCTCTAATTTATCTTTCTTTATGAGTGAGTAGAACTTGATTATATTTTTAAAAAACACATCTTTCTTTACCCATTCCTCGGTTGATGGGAAATTGAGTTGATTCCAAGATTTGGCTATTAAAAATTGTGCTACTATAAACATGGGTGCACATATATCACTGTGTTAGGATGTTTTTAATTCTTCTAGGAAGATATTCAAAAGTGGACTAGCTGGGTCAAACAGGACCTGTAATCCTAGCTTTTCGAGGAAACTCCACACGGATTTCCACAGTGGTTGCACCAGTCTGCACTCCCACCAACAGTGTAGAACGATTCCTTTTTCCTCACAGCCCTGGCAGCATTTTATTGGTTGATTTCTTGATGACCAGCCTTGTGGATTGAGATGGAACCTCAGTGTTGTTTTATTTTGCATCTCTTGATATTGAACATTTTTCCACGTTTTTATTTCTCATTTCTATTTTTTTCATCTGACAAGTGTGTTTTAATCTCAGATGCCCATTTTTGGGTTGGGTCTTTGAATTTTGGGGGCCTGATATTTTTTAATTTTTATATGTTTAGATATAAGTCCTTTGTCTGAGGGACAACTGGCCAGAAATTTTTTTTCCCATTCTATGGGTTGTCTTTTTGTGCTGTTGGTGATATCTTTTGTTATACAAAAGCTTGTTAACACGGTGAGATCCCATTTGTTGACTCTTTGTAGTATTTCTTGTGTGGTCTGGGTTTTTGTTCATGAAGTCTTCAAGATTTCTACCTATTTTCTTTTCTAGTAAATTTACTGTTTTTGATTTAATATTTAGATCTTTGATCCATTTTGATTTTAGTTTAGTGCATGGTGATAGACATGGGTCTAGTTTCAGTCTTTGGCATGTAGAAAGCCAATTTTTCCAGCACTGCTAATTAAAAAGACTAGCTTTCAGTGAATCTGTTTGGCTTCTTTGTCAAATATAAAGTGGCTGAGTAGATTTGGAGTTGTGTCTATAACTTCTACTGATCCTCAGGTCTGTTTTTTTGCTGATATCATACTGATTTTATCACAGTAGCTTTGTAGTATAAGTTCAGGTCAGGGATTGTGATGCCCACCATAGGAGCTAGTCTTAAAATGGCTGAAAACAATGTTAAAGTAGAAGATTTGCATTTGAGACTTCTAGGACATTAGTCCAAACTCAAGGCTCTTTTAAATCATATTTCTTTTGCTCAGAGAGTAATGAGCTTGGCATTATTTGTACTGATAAAAGGTATCAAGTAATTTTACCAAGAAAAGATAAATTCTGTTCCAAGAAAGAGATGAATCAAATATTTAACTCTCCTCACAATTTCATGCTGTGTCATTTTATTTCTTTATGTGCTACTTACTGAGTACTTAGTATGATCCAAGTACCACGCTGAGTGCTTTCTCTAAATAGCTACTCCTACCCTCCTAATTTATCTTCAGGTAAAGGCCTTGATCCTCTGCTGCCTGCTTCTATCTTTGCCTTCAGATGGACAGGCTTGTGTACTCTTGTTAATGATTTGCCCAGGCCTTGAACTCTTGGGTGAAGCATTCCAAGTATGGAAAGAATTCTGCCAGTCGTTGCCTACTAATCTTCTACCTTTTAGTACCCTCTACAGCTTCTAAAAGGCTAGTTTTATTTGTCTATGGCATCCTTCAAGGAAGACAGATATTTTCATTTAAATCATGAAAAATGGTAGATGATGCTGGAGCAGAATGATGAAGGTGAGGTGTCCAGGGTTTCCAGGGTCCTGAACCCTGCCTCACTAAAAACTTGAGGACGGAACAAGCTCCATTCTCAAAGATGGGTGATAAGTTCTGTGCTGAACCTTGTGTTATTTCTCTTCCCATGAGGCATAAAGTCCGGAGAGCTAGAGGATCTACCCTCCTGGAACCTCTAGTCTTCTTTTTATGTTACACTTCTAAACTAGAATCTATTGCAAGGCCTGCCTAACATGCTTTATAGGACCCACAGGGACTTTTGCTTCCAGTTTCTTCTTCCCCAGAACACTGCTGGAATATGCACTTTGACACCCAAGGAGTGGCCAATGGGAAACTGTTCGTTGAGTGGCAGATGTGGAAGAAGCTCGGGCAGGTAGATGTCTACACTCTATGTGCATGGCCCCTCGTGCTTCTGGGCGGCCTTGATGGTATGTAAAGAGAGGGAGGTGAGCCCAGTTTTTCTTCTTACTCTGCCCCCACAGATATCGTGAGCAGCTCTTTATCTAATACTTGTCATTACCCACCCTTGCCAAGCCTCTATTTCCTTAACTTCATCAGTGGGACAATGATATTTACATCATTGCTGTTACAGTTAAAGATCAAACATGAAGAAGGTATGTTGCTTGCCAGCATAGTTAACCTTTACTAAAAGGGTGCTATGTTAGCACTATAAGTTTGAAAGTACAGCCTGAATACAGAAATCACATAGCATACTGCTAATGAGAAGTTTCAAAGGGAGACTTTCCATCGAGAGTTATATGAAAGAAGGAACATCAGTGTGAAACAGGATTTCTAAATGGAATCCTGGGACATGCAGTTTTCTCATCTGTAAAAAGGGAGTAAAAATAGTTGCATCATAGATAGGTGTGCCATTGATAGGAGGTGATACATACAAAACAATTAGTGTTCCTGGCACATAGAAAATGTTCAGTGAACATTCCCTTTGACAAGCATGATTGATATGGTAAAAAAATAAGCCCATATCAATAATGTCTAATTTGTTGATTTCTGCATTTGATGAAAAGAAAGAGGTTACATATCATGACAGTGAGCCATAGTGACTGGGTACATTTACTGTGTTCTAAGAGACAGACTTTCTGCATGTACATTTAGCTGTATTATATTGTATAAGGCAGTATGAGGCATTTTGTTTTATTTAAAGTGTTTCTATTGCAGTCTTTTTAAGAGGAACATATTTCTACAAAAAGTCAGAAAATAAATCATGGAGGGAGAAGAAAAGTGTCAAATTTCTCTGAAAGCATAACACGGAAAATGATAGAGAAATAGTTGATATTTTACACACTACAAAGATAGCTTAAAAATGGTCTTGATATGGGGACCTTTACCAAGGCCAGCCAGGCTATTGTTTTTAAACTTGAGAAAATTCAGTCTTCAAAGCATCATGTTAGAAGAATTTTTTCCAGACAAATGGCAGGTAAGTCAATTCACGCATTGTTAGAAGAGGGTAAATGGGGTTAGGTTTCTACAGGAGCCTTTCATATTTTTACACAGGCTATATTTAGTCCAATTGTGTGTACTACAAAGATTGAAAGTAGAGTTGGAATCTTTCAGGAATACACCACTACCCTCCATAAGCATGCTACATACTCGGACTGCATTTGGTCACAGTTGTGTGAACTCTAGTATTAATCCATGGAATTTTGCTTCACTTTCATGCTCAGGGATGAGTTGAGAGTAATGATTGAGAGGTGGAAAGAGGGAGAGAGTTTGCACTGAGCTTCTAGAGTCAGGCCACAGAGGACAATCCTCTACTGACTTTGTTAGAATTATATGGAAAGAGAAGGAAAACAGGCAGAGTGCTGGGGAGGTAAGGTAGGTTGGAGACAAGGCAGCTTGGATCCTTCTGCTTCCTTCCTCTGGCATAGGGTTTAGGATTTTCACCCCTGGATTCCTATCAACCTGTATTTGATATTTGCTGATGGAACAAAGTCAACATGAATGGAATCCTGTGTTTCAAGTTTTTTATGCCCTAAAATTCCTTTGCTCAAAGAATGAAGTGGTCTCTTGATTTTGAAAAATTATCTACATGCTTGTACTTGTTTATTTGTCAGATACTGATATCTGTGTATAATAGAACAAGGCAAATTAGCTATAGCATTTCCAAACTTTATGCTGTGGATAAACAAAATTGATAAAATGCATACCTTATATTTTATAGTGGAAATTACTATGGTCACTTCCTCTTATTTCATTTACACATCCAATATAATGAACAAATTGTGATTTTTTTTTAGACGTTAAAAATTCAAATGTATCCAAAAGTTGTATTTTACTTTAGGTCCAAAAATAAATTTAGGAAAAGAAAACAGACTCCAAATTTTCTATTATTTATAACAATTTTTATTCCTAGAGAAGTTTTTATTGGTCAACAGCTAAAAACAATACAAGAAACACTAGATTAATATTGTAGAAAAATATTAAAAATGTTTTTATATTAGAAAGTACTGTCACTAGCATGCCTGAAAAGCAGGAGATAAAGACCACAGAATTTGATAAAGTGAAATAACTTTTTCAACATAGTTATTGTAACACACTAACTTCATTTCCTCCATTGTGGAGTTTTAAATTTATTTAAATTATGTAAGTACTTTACTACTTAAAAATTAGCTTAAGTTTTCTATTTTGCTTTGTGTTCTGTTGTTAATTCTATTCATGTTCAGGGCATTGGCTCATGAGATGTGTTTGACCACATATTCACTTTTTTAAAGATCAAAGATGTTTAGTTACTTCCTTAATCCTGCATGTCCCTTCCACCATCATGTAGTTATAACTGCTTTGCTGACTATACTGTATGCTCCCTGACACTTGTCTTAATCAGCTTTCCCATTTCTGGGATAGAATGCCTGATGCCTAAAGGTTAAGGAAAAAAGGTTTATTTTGGCTCACAGTTTTAGAAGGTTCAGTCCATGGTCTGTTGGTTACAATTAGCAATGGCAAGGCAAAAGGGGATAAGAGAGAAAAGCTGCTCAATCCATGGCAGCCAGGAAGCAGAGAAAGAAAAGAAAAGCCAGAGCAAGAGATATATTTTTCAAAGGTTTCCCCCTGAGGATCTACCTCCTCCAACTAGGCACTACCTCCTAATAGTGCATTGAGCTATGGATTAACCACTGATGTATAGCATTACATGTTCCAGTCACCTTCTGCAAGCCCAGCTCTTTAAAAAATGAGACTTTGGGGGGACATTTTAGATCTCAGTTATAACCACTCAAACATCCTAGAGCAAGGAAGTGGGGAAGGTCTTTGGGCGGGGTTAATAATCTTACAGAATTACCATGGCCTCGAGTAAGCTGAATGACTTTTTTGAGTTAAAAGATAACAGCAGGTATGATGCAAAGACACTCAAAATGTCATGAATATTGGGGGCAGGCCTTTCTTGTTGCTTTTAGGTCTTGAGACCAGCCAGTGAAGGGAACTGGGCTTTTCTGTTGGAGGATTAAAGAGCTGCCCAATTTCCAGACATGCAAATGAACCCATCCTAGATCAGTCATTGCCAGCTGACTACAAGCATAGGGACATGAGAGTACAGCAACTTCACTCCACTTGACCCACACAAGAACTACCCAGTTGATCTATAGAAGGAGCTAAATAATTGTGGTTGTTTTAAATTTGGGCTGTTTTAAAGAAACCTGATCCAGCCTTGGCAACTCATTAACCCATATTATTTCTAAAGTCATTTTATGTTCATAAACTTTTATTTATTCTCAAGTTTCTTGATAGGTGAGCAAAATTTTATCATATAGTACATAAATGAATGACTGTAGAATTTTTCATTTGAAGATATTTTGTTTCTTAGGACTTAACAAACTTTGTACCCTGATAGAGGTGAAAATTCCCAAGAAGGATTGGGGTAACCTCTGTGCATCATTTTGTGGCTTGAATATTTTTCTCTCCTTTTATTCTTTTCTACTCTAAGGGGATTATTTTAGATACTTTTTTTTCTCATTGCTGAGGAAAAATAATTGACACTGAAATTTAAAAGGGGTAAGGTTTATTTAGCTCAACATTTGTAGAGGTTTCAGTCCATAATTCATTGGCCTCAAGGCAGGGTGGATGACACAGAGGCAGTCATTCATGGCAGAGGAAAACAGAAAAGCAACAAGAGAAGATGAGACAAGCCTCTTTCTGCCCCTTATATCATATTCAGTCTACTGGGATTAGGGCAGTGCCAATCTAATCAATGGACTGATCCAGCAATCACCCATCCTTAATCCCAGCCCCTTAATCCCAGCATTGCTTTACAAATCACACATTCTAGCCACCTCTGAAAATACTCTAGAACCACATGAGGCACTGGGGGGACATCTAGACACAAACCATAACAGGGATCTTAGTGAAGAAAGAGCCTGCCCAGGCAGCACCTTGCATACTTTCTGTGAATAACAAATAACAGGGGTTTATATCAGAATCAATGCTCATCAGTGTCTGTCATAGAATTTACACTGGGCTGGGCCTGACTGGTTAGTTATGTGACCTTGTAAAGATAGGACGTGATGGGTGGAGCCCACACTTCTTCCTGAGATTTGAGTTTGGTACAAAGGAAACAAATTACTGAATGAATGTGAGCCCTTGATCTACCGGATGTGGGCCCTTACCTGCCTGACACCAGTGTTGACTTGTCAGCAAATACATTCCACCTAGAAGAGTCAGCAGGGAAACCCCAAGCCTGGCCTGGCTCTGACTAAGAATTCCTGACACATACCCACCACTGAACAATGGAGCTTGCAAATGGAGGAGATACTTTCATTCTTAAACCACTAGTTCCAGACATTTACTTCTAAGATTGCCTTGAAGATGAAAAGGAATCAGGAGTATTAAGAGCATGAAAAAGAGAATCAGCAAGCCTAAATTCTTCCTGTCCAAGTTCTGCCAACTATGAGACATATGAATGTGATCAAGACACTGTCCTTTGTAAAGGACATCAGTAAAGTGGGGCTGACCCATGTCCTTTCTTTGGGACTTTAAAGTATATGTATGGATCTTATGAGAATCTGTTGTCTTAGAGCAGCTCTTTAACAGGAGTCTTGTCAACTCAAAATTCTGTTCAGGAAATCTGAGAGGCCTGAGAATCTGAATTTCTGTTAAACTCTTTCATGACACTCATGCTCCTGGGCTTACTTTGAGTAACAAGACCTGAGAAGATTTTTTTTTTAAACTTAGTGTCCTTTAATTCCATATGGAACAGCAATGTTTGTTGGCAAGCTAACAAGAGCAGAAGATTTGAAAGGCACAAACCATTTCAATTTGTTTTTGAGAGCTCAAAGCATAAGAAACCACAAAATCATTTTTCTCATGGCTTTGTAGATGTTTAAAGCTAATTTCAGTGACAGGTTCTCTTCTGGCTTTGTTGAGTGATGCCTGTAGAGTTTCCTTTTTTGCTGCTGTGATTTGAGGTGTGCTTTCAGGTGAATGTCTTATAGTGTCCTCTGATGGCTTTTTACATAGAGCTGTGCATGTCACAGATGAAGCCAATTTCAAGATTTCCAAAATAATGATAAAATGCAGGAGAATAATTGGAACCTTGTATAGCAGTTGCAAAAAAAAATCAGGGTAAGTAGATAATTTTGAAAAAGTATCAGTAGGATTGGGTGATAAAAAATAAACATTTTAAAAGAGAATATCATTCTTTGTTTTATGAGTGTTTTAAATTTTAATTTAATAATATATCCTAAATGCAGAGTTAAGATATAAGCCAGTCTGTTGTATTTTGTTTCTCCTTTTAGCTGGTGAAAGTAGATAGTGGTATAAAAATCTAAGAAGTTGTTTTAGCACAATGGTTTAAAATAATTCCTGGGCAGTTTTTGCTGTCCTGTTGCAATGCATTCAAGATGCTAAAGGAATGAAAGAAGATAGTCGTTTCTATCACTCTTGAGGAAAAAAAGGAAATGTGGGAAGATGTAATCTTGTTTTGTGTTCCAAAGGAAATTCCATCAATCTTTACTGTTTCCCAAACATCTAGGAGTGATAGTTTTCCCCACTATCTTTAGCAAAGTGTAGACAGATTACAGCACAAGAAGACAGGCAAAGCAGGACAGCAAGGGATGGCAGCAGCTGCACTGACATGGAAAGCTTGCCAGAGTGTAACCTTTATGTTACTTCCTTTCCTCTGAATAAATTTCTTAAATTTTTAAATGTTGACATGGCTTTAGTTTTTAAAGGAGAATATTATATGGATCCAGCAAAACATGCTTATAGATTATTGTCCTAGAGAAAGGGTGACTGTGACTGGAAAAATATTTCTGGCTTTAGGGCCAGATCTATTCATCAGTAAGTCAACTTGCACAATGAGAGTCAATACCTTGACCTGCAGCACAAAAATCCAGACATTGTTTGTTCAGATAAAGACCAAATGTTGCTTTGCAATGTGAAAAAAATGTGATCGATAAACTCAGATTCATACATCTCACATTGATAAGAAATTTGCCAGAATCAGAAAGAGATATTCTCCTGAAAACCGGAAGAAACTTAAGATACTCAGAAGTCTTAGATAAAATTATGTGTCCTCAGAGAAAAATGTAAAAAATTATATGTAATAAGTATTTCCTAACTTTGTACATTTAAGATTAGAGTGAAGAACTGTGCAATCTAATCCCAAGATACGCATGTTCGAATACTTCCAAAAGGCTTTAAAAAGATAACTGAGGAGGAGGTGGACAAAGGTTGGACTGGTTTGAGGATAGCAGTATACGGAACTTTGAAACATCTTTTATTATCTATTTCCTCTCACTGTCTTCCAGGTAGTGGACACATTTCTGCTATCCTAGAGCTGATTAAGTTTGATAGGTGTCTTAGTTACCTTTTACTTGTTTCTGAGACAAAATACCCAATGCCCAAAGTTAGGGAAGGAAATGTTTATTTGTTACAGTTTTTGGAGGTTTCAGTTCATACTCAGTTGGCTTCAAGGCAGGGTGGCATGGTGGGGCCGCAGTTCATGGTGGCTGCAAATAGCAAGGCATGAACCATCAAGAGAGAGACACTTTCTTCCTGCCCTTACATCATATGCTGGCTCCATCCCTAGATGGGTGTAGCACTCAAACGACTAATCTGAGCACTAGACAATGAACCAATCACAAATGCTATATTTGGTTGCGTTCCTAACGAGGCTTGGGGGCCACTGACAATAGGGTTCTTTTTGAAATCCTGAACTCCTCCTGGCTTCTATTCTAGTCCCACAGGAAGGTTCCCTATGGCTTTTTAGGTTGTGTTTCTCTGTCCTCAACAAGACATCCTGAGACAGTTCACAGAATCAATTTTTCTGTGGATACCTTCTTCCTCACAAGGTGTGCTCTTCACAGTTTCCGGTAGACACTGAATAATGCTCGGATTTTGTGCTACATCCTCAAACATACACCATGCCATGCCTTCCTCCCCATCCCCACTACCCTTTCCCTAGGGGAGGACCTCATCCCCTTCCCCTGGACTATTTTTGACCATGAGCAGTCTTTGTCCAATGCCCTGGTTCTTCACAGTTCTGCATGTCAAGCACCACCCTCAGTTATCAGCCAGTGTCTGTTACCAGGTGGGATGGATGGGTGATTTTCTTCCTTGCATCTCTCCTTCTCTTAAGATGTTTTGGCACTGTTAAGGTCTTAAATTTCCCAAGGGCATTAAACACCTGCATTTATTTTAATCATTTAAATATCTGGATGTTATAGCAGTTCGAAAAGGCAGGTATCAGGTGATTACACGTTTAAACTATAGGCCTGTATTTGCCACTGTTAGAGAAATAGTTGAGAACATTATGAAAACAAAGGTAGTCAAACATGCTTATTTTGTATGTTGATAATAAAAAGTCAACGGCTCTGTAGGTCACAAAGTTCCATAGGTTAGTTTGTACCCCAATATGCTAGTTCATGGATCTTTCCAGTTCCAGGAATCTACTGTTCCTGTTGCCAGCTCATGATGGCGATAGTACATTTGCAGCCTTTCTATCTTCAAACTCTTCCTCGCTCTAATTCAACTGTAGACAGATTTATTAGCTGTAGGATACTTGATGTGTCTCATACCTACTCAAGAAACCTTTCATCAATTTCCTATTTTCTATTGATAAAGAAATCCAAAAGCCAAGATAATTCCCATGCTCACCTAATGACTCTGGCAACATTACCTTGCATTAGATATTCACTCCATTATTTCCAGTATCTTCTGCAGGCAAGCTGGATCTGGTCTGCCTGATCTCTTCCTTGTCCAGGGAACTTGCCAGCACTTTCTCTCCACAGATAGAGCCATTTCATCCAGGGACTCCATGCCTTATCATATTCTCTGTCCTCTATTGTTCAGATGGGTCTTTCTTTTTGGATGAATCTTTGACAACTCACCACTATCCCATATCCTCTCCCTCCATCTGACTATAACAGTATTTTTCAGTAGATCCTCAATAAATAGTAATTAGCCTCTGCTACACTGACTATCTAACATTTATTACCTATTTTCAAAATATCCAGCTAAATTCTTATGTTCTTGGTGAAAGTTAGAATGCCTTGCAAAACTGTAAAACTTTTTATTCTGAAATAATATCAAACTTATAGAATAATTTTCAAGCAAGACAAATATCCTATGTGTCCTTCATTTATATGTGTCATTCTTTTTTAAAATACATATTGTGTGTAAATAATATTTCCAATCAGTTTGGAAGCTTATAGCTCTTTTACTCCTAAAACTTTCACAGGGCCAAAGGATTTTTTTCTTATATAATCACAGCACAATTACTGAAAGCAAAATGCTGATAGTGATGACATTCTCTTATCCAATCTACAGGTTAATCCAGTATCACCACAGGCCCTACTTACTTCTTTTATAGCAGAAGATAGAGGACTCTGATCCAGATTCCAAGGGTTGCTTAATGCATTTAATTGGTGTTCCTCTCTCTTTCTGTCAATCTGGGATAATTCCTCAATCTTTCTAGTAGTATACACTTTGACATTTTTTAATCTCTCTTTCTTTCTTTCTTTCTTTCTTTCTTTCTTTCTTTCTTTCTTTCTTTCTTTCTTCCTTTCTTCCTTTCTTTCTTTTTCTTTCTTTCTCTCTGGTACCAGGTATCAAACTCAGGACCTTGCATTTGCCAGCAGGCACTTATGCCACCAAGCTATCTCCCCAGTCTTCACCTTGTCATTTTTAAAGAGTGCAGACTAATTACTTTATAAAATGCATTTCACTTGGATTTGAGCTTCCTTATTGTTGAATTCAAGTTATGCAATTTTGGGAATAAGAGCATCACAGAAGTGATGTTAAATACTTCTCAGTGCATCATAACAGGAGACATTTGATTTTCGCTTGTCCGATTAATGATGATGCTTTTAATCATACTTAAGGTGGTGTCTACCAGCCCTTATCACTTTTAAAGTACTATTTTCCCCTTTGGTAGAAGGGTGTCTTTTAAGGAGATACTTTGTAAATAAACAAATATCTTTTCTTCTGTTTTTAAAGTATAATTTTAGACTTTCAAAAATTTTCAAAACTCATACAAAGTTCCAGTGTATATCCAATTTCCCTTCCTGTTAGCAACATACTGAAACACTGCAATTATCAAAATGAGGAAATTAACATTAGTGCAATACTCCTAACTGGACTAAGATCTTAACAGAATGTCATTTCCTTCCTCCATAGTATTTTTCTGGTCCAGGATCCAATCCCATGCTGTCTGTATTTGTTCTGCTACCTTAGTCTCCAATCTCTGACTGTTCCTTACTGCATCTTTTCTTGTCTTTCATGACCTTGACCTGGCGAGTGTGGGCTATTTATTTTTAGCCTTTCTTTCTTTTAGTGGTTATCTGCTGTATCCTCCTGATTAGACAGGTCCTACATTTGTAGCATAGCCTCACAGAGCACCAAAAGTGACACTGTGTTTTTGCAGTGCACGTTATCATGTTGATTTTTTTTGCTTTCTGCTGATGTTACTCTTGCTCATTTGGTTAAGTGGTGTCTGCCGAGTTTCTCCTTTGTAAAATTACTCCCCCTACCCTGTAACTGATCAGTATCTTAGGAGAGAAACTTTCAAACATTTGCAAATATATTGATATCATTTCACCTCAAACTTTTCCTTATATTTATAGCATATGTTGGAGTATTTTTACCTGAAGAAGTTATTACTGTGATCTTTGTTCAGTGGTGATTTTGTCAGAAACATGTTTTTTCAGTGAACATTCACTCACCAGTTTTAGCATTTGCTACTGACTCCTGACTGGGAGCATTATTACTGTGTTGGCTGATTGCGATCCACTAAATTTTCCATCTCATTTCTTAATGATAACAGTGAGTTTTTCAGGTGCATAAATTAGAGCTGGTAAATTCCTTCATTCAGCTATGAATTCTATTTTATGAAGTTCTAATGCTAGACTTTAATATCTAAGAAGTCATGATGATTTGGGAGAGACTATAACCACAAAAGAATTATTAAGACAATTGTGAATCAGGCATGGAGCTTCATGCCTATAAGCCCAGTATTCAGGAGACTGAGGCAGGATGATCTTGTTTTTAAGACTGGCTGGGCTACATAGTAATTCAAGGCCAGCTTCAATGGTATAATGAGACCCTCCCCAGGACAATTATAAGGGAGCTATATCACATCTTTGTAATTTAAGAAATGGTTGACACTTGGATGCCCAGCATAATAGGAATGACCACTGATCTTTGTTTAACACCTTATAATTTTGCTCAGCAATTCTTAAAGCACTTTGAAATATCTCAGCTGGCATGTCTACAGGCTGGGTTTTATTTACTGTTGTTTGCAAATATCTGTGTAGAGAATTTCTCTATTTAAAACTTTTTGTCAGATTGAGTAGTGCTAGCTTGCTCTCTAATGAACACCCCCGATGTCCTGGGCTTTGCCACTCAGCACAGTGAAAGTCATGGAAATTGCATGGTGGCTGTTCCTGACCTGGAGGATGCATCTCTCATGAGCACCCGGGCGCCTGGGTTCCTGTGACACCGGGGCTTCCCTTCCCCTATGGACTCTCTGGGCCTGGCAGGATTCTCCACCTTTGGATGGCAGCAAAGGAGGAAGTGGAACTATTCTTTGAGAGGTTCTTGTGCAGACAGGAAGCCCACATAATCTTCTGCTTGTGCTACATGGGTTAGAGCTCGGTTGTTCTCACTGTAAGGCAGCTGGAAGGGAAAAAGATTTTTTGAAGCACAACAGTGCCTGTTGCAGTTTTGGTTTTGGAGTTTATCACGTGGCATGTGAAGCCCACAGCGCGGCTCAGTGGTAAGTGACAGTGTTTTGTGCTGACTGCATTAGGTATAGGAGACATATGTGAGGAGCAACCTCAGCCAGATTTATGGGAAGAAGGCTTCCTGGCTCTTCAACTCCTGCTGTCTTTGGAACAAGCTTTGCATTTGAAGCTTTGGAGGGCTTTGCTAGCCCTCCTCCCTTTAAAGACACTGTGCCTAAGAAGTTTGTATTTTACTCAAATGAATTACTAAACCAAATTATTCCTCTCCCTGAGAAGAGTATCTACACCTTCAGGAAAGCATCTGTAATCACTCTGCAACCCTAAACCAACATGGAACAATCTGGAAGAGGTGAAGGATCAGGAGCATTTGTAGGGTGCAAATGTAGAACAAACCCAGGGGGTATATTAAGGGCCATTGGCAGAGGACCCTCTTTCTCATGTAATTTCTATCAGGAAAAAAAAATGTCTTTTGAATCCTATGATGAGCTAGCGATCCAGTGAAATTTATAAAGTGCATTTCCAGCCTTCGTAGCCAGAGCAGAAAGGCATGCACTCTGAATTTCTATCTTCTTTAAGTTAAACATCTAACCCTATTTCCTGCACAGTGAAGATTCACTAATTACCTCTATCACTTCTTGAAAGAGCCCCAGGACTCATAACAATAACACTCATATGAGGAACGAGAACTTTCAGTACTTCTTAGAGAACGTCCCCAGAGAAACCTGTTACAGGGAGTGACTGGATACCACAGCAGACCCAAAGGATTGTGGGAAAATCTTTGTTACTCTTGATGCTTTATTTTGAACAAATGGGGTTCACACTGGGAATTGTTTAAGATTGTGCTGTGATTGCAGCCGACAAGGTCAATAGGTGGAACTCAGGATGGAATTTTTTTTTTTTAATCAGAAAGAAGTCATTTCAAATTCCATATCATTGATAAAATTATCTGTCTGTGAATTGAAGGATAATGTGCTGGAGGAACATAATTCCCTATGATTGATTTTGGTTGCAAAATTTTGTGACAGCAGCAGTTTAAGACCATTCTGGTGCTACCTACAACCTCACTGCACTATGTTGCCAACCCCACTCTCTGGCCAGTCAGAAAAATGAGGGAACACTGTGCTATCTCTTCTGAACCATTTCAGCGTCTTATATTTAAAAGCAAGAAAGCATGGGCTCTTTTCTTCTAGTCTAATCTACTTCCAGTGCTAGAACTGATGTGAAACATGAATGTTACAGTTGGGGTCAACCCCCACCTGACTTTCCAGCTTCCACTGAGTCAGAACATCAACCTGCCCTTTCTCATTATTAATATTTATTGTTCTTTGAATTCACAAGCAAAAGTAGCTCATACAATGACTGTAGAAGTGCCAAAACAAACAGACACACTCCTGCTCTCAGCTGCTTAGGGTTTGGAGACACAAGTGACACTGAAAAACAAAAAGCAAAACAAATTCAGAATGGAGGCTGTGTGTTTCCCCTTTTGTCCCATTTTTTTTGCTATCTATTCGACTCAGTGAAGAAAACATATTTGAAATACCTCTCTATTGCTGAAAAATCAAAAATACTGAGATGATTTAAATCTTTCCATAGCTCCTAAAAAATATTAAGCCCTCCTTTAAAATTATATTTCAAGGATTTGTAATTTTTAGGTCTTGGTAGACCAATAATTCAACTTGATTTGGGGGATGGTGCTGGCAAAAAGAGTACTTTTGGATATTATTGTTGTATCTCATTATGTGAAGAAAATATAGAAGAATTAAGAAAATTATTTGATCAGGACTGAAAACATTTATACTAGAACTCTTTATCATATTTATTACTCAGTTTTAATTGAGAACCTTAATTGTTATTGCATGTTAACCTTGGGTTGGAGGCATTCCCTAAAAATGGTTTTCTGAAAAGGAAAGGAATTTTGATGCATAAAAAGAATCAAGTCGGGCCAGGGAAATAGCTCAGTGGCATATGTGCCTGCCTGGCAAGCACAAGGTCCTAAGTTTGATTCCTGCTATAAAAGAAAGAAAGAAAGAAAGAAAGAAAGAAAGAAAGAAAGAAAGAAAGAAAGAAAGAAAGATCAAGTCCAGTTAGAGATTTAAATGAATGACTGTCATATGAATGAGGGAATGAATAAATGAACAAATGAATGAACAAATGTGTTAACACTTTCTTGTTTCTATTCTTGCTCTGCTCCATTCCACCTCATCAAATCTACTACTCTAGCCTCTTCTCCCATTCAATTAAAAAACATTTTGTTTCTATCTTTGTCCATCTGGTGAATATTTGTTTTTTTGGGAGGTGGGTGTGGCTATTCAGTATTTCTGCTCTCTTCTTCTGGTAAAACTATTCATGTTCTTTTCCATCATCAGGTCCCATGACTGGGTAGAGCTGAAAGAGAGCTGGGTAGAGAGAGGGAGGGCTATTAACTCATAGTTTAACCTGTAGCTTGGACAGTTTCAAACTCAGAGCCTGAAGGACAGCTGGCACATTGTCCATTCTGAGTGGGAATAGTAATGTAGGGAGGGATGTGTACAGGGTATGTTCCTCCATCCTCATATTCCAGGGCCATCTTGGGAGCCATCAGACAAATATGAAACCCCAATCTATCCAGTCGCTCTAACCCCAGTGTTTAGCTGGAAGTCTAGCAGCTCTCGAGGAGAGGGAAGGGGGGGTGACTGTGCAGAAGATCTTGTCTGTTCACTGGCTGAGGGCAGTAAACTGGTCTCAAGCGGCAGAGTGCCATTTTACTGCAGTGGGTTGTGGCAAAGGAGTTATTTATTATTATTTTTTAAGGGAATCCATACAGAAAGGGTATGATTCCAGGATGTTCAGGAGACGTTACTTGAGTTCCTAAAATCAGTTATTGGCTTTTGAGTAGGTAACAATTTTAATTTTTCTCATCCCAATTAATTTGGCATTGTTGTCAAATTACGAGAAGGGTGTAAGTGACTATATCTCCCCAAAACACACACTTAGGAATTTTAGGAACATCAACTAGAATCATAGGAGGATTTTCTTGTACGCCTTCTTGGTTTCCACCATCACAAGCCGTGTTTTTGGTATCTTCCTTGGTATTTTCATACAAAGTAAACACAGCACACATCCCTCCCTACATTACTATTCCCACTCAGAACAGACAATGTGCCAGCTGCCCTTCAGGCTCTGAGTTTGAAACTGTCCGAGCTACAGGTTAAACTGTGAGTTAATAGTCCTCCCTCCTGACCATGGTTCTGCGGAATCCTGTCTCCAGAGAGAGGAAATGTTTCTGGCACTCTCCCTCTTCCTGAGGAAGCGTGTCTCCAGCTTTGCAAAGTCATCAGGCCTGAAAAAATCACCGCAGGCTGTGATAACAGAGCAGATCCCTCCCAGCCACTAATTACTCCATCTTCTCTGTGAAAGCCACTCACCTCAGCAGTGTCCCCAGGACTGAGTGATTGGCCTTTCCTGGCATAAACACAGGGTGTGCTATAAATGCTGGCAGTCAGGAAACTTCGGGAAAAAAAGGAAAGAGAGAAAAAGAGGTGTTGTTTTATGTTCTATTATTAATAACATGATAACTTTTATTACTTCTTACTTTATTTCTCCCTGGTTTGACTCATTTCCGGGAGATGGCGTTGTCTAGGGCCTCTCTTGTCTTATCCTGAGCCCAAGCTTCTCTGTTTACCAAATACACAATCCTAAAGCTTCCTGTGCTCTATTTCCCTATTTGCTAAAACATCAGTTGAAATTATTAAAAGTATTGATGCATAGCTCATGGTGATGTTGTCAGAATTAAATCAGATAACTCATAGCATTTAGGGCAGTGCCTGCATGCATCATGCTCTCTGCAAAGATCATGGCATTTGGTTGCTGGGGAGTTTCTCTTGTCCCTTCTGCCTTCAGTCTCTATTCTGTCCCCTGGAGTCCAGCCTAGACAGATCATGTTGTCAGCCTACTAGAAGAGGCATTTCCTCACAAAGTGTGAGTTGGAATGTGTTAAAAAGATGTCCTTTATACTAAATGTATATCCCTTTGTCCTTGCTGAAATCCCCCTCCTCCTGGGTTTAATATTGAAGCTCCTACTGGAATTTAACAGCTCCCACCTGTGCACACTTTGTTGATTCAACTGGTTGCCAGCAGATAACAGATTCTGGGGATGTGAGTCACAGAATGAAAAAGTGAAAGACAGACCAAAACTCAGTGATGCATTTGATTTTAGAAGATAGAGACACAGAGAAATAGAGAGAGGGAGGGAGAGAGATAAAAAGAGAGAGGGAGAGGAGGTACTGAGAGAAGGACAGGATGCACCTGGCTACAGATCACCAGTGTCAACTGGTGAGCAGCAGTTCACAGATGTCAAGATGGGGGCTCTACTGTCTCTTATGGATGCTGCCATGGGGACCTCAAGATTAGTGCACACTCTTGATGGCATGAAGTTTTTCCAGGTGTCACAAGAGAACAGAAGCTGATTTAATTTGAAACCAGAAGAATTTAAAATAGTAAATTAGACACACAGTTGATGGGAAATCCAAGGTGCCAAATAGAATGTAGAGATGGGCTGAAACTTGATTCTGTTATCATCTGTGAGGTTAGAGGCACAGAGGAAGTGTACTTCCAAGGTTGGGAGCTGATGTCACCAAACAAAAGCTAGAGCCATATAAACAGCATCTCAGGCAGGGACCATAGGTGTTGCTGTTTGCAACACCTATGACAGAGAAGGATGGGGACATGACAGATGGATTTGGAAGTGGCAGGGTTTATTTCCAGAACATACTCTAATAGTTCCAGCATTCCTCATGCATACCAGAGTTTTTGAATGCTCAAGTCCATAGTATAGAAAGGTGTATTTTCATCTAACCTTCAAAATATACCCACATTCTATATCTTCAGGTTAGTTATAATAATTAATGTAATACAAATACTGTATATTTTGTATACAGTATTTATATTACATTAATTATTAGGGAACAGTGACAAGAAAAATGTATGTACATGATTAGTATAAGCACAATTTAAAAAAGTATTTCCTATTCATAATTTGTGAATCTTCAGATTTGACAGCTGTGCATAGATGAAGCTGGCTAAGAAGATTGGGAAATGGCACTAAGAATGACTGGCAAAGAGGAAAATGATGACATGGTACTGAGCAGAAGGAGATGATTACAATTATAGAAGAATTTGCACTTTCCAAGAGTCTTTACTTTTGCAGAGCTTATTGGGGATTTTGTGTAGGTTTTTGGTCCATACTGTCTTTGAATTTAAAAGTGGAACAATCACTCCCCAAGCAAAGTTAATTTTTTTCCCTCTCGGATGATGAGTGATGTCCTTGTGAAGTTCTAGTCAAGGGTCTGTTCAATATCTGCTTAAAGGGTCCTCTGATGAGAAATGTCTCTTGGTCAAAGATCGATGGTTTCACATAGGAGGAGGACAACAGCTTTTCCAGAATATGAACAGAATCCTCACCCAGGGTAGTCACACCCTGAGATACATAGTTGAAAAAGTCAGACATAGAAATGAGAGAAATTCCATGGTGCAAGAGGTCAACGAGGCAGAGTTCCCAGCTGGAGTGCTGAGCACTGGTCACTAGCCTCGGGAAGCCATTGACAGCATCTGCAGCCAGTGTCTTGGCATTTCCTTCCATGTTGCTGCACATGGCTTGGTTTTCATCATTATAACTAGAACTGTCATGCACACAGGCCTGAGACACAGGTGCCTGAGTTTCGTATTCTGGTGTGTGACCTAAGTGAGACCTCTATCTTCATTAATGCTATTTTCCACCTTTCTTAATGAAGCCACTGTGCTTTTCTTCCGCAGCAGATGGAAGGATCACCTGTATGCATCGAATGAGAATTTGTTTCTTGAATGTCTTCCGTGTACTTGATCCTCCGTTAGAAATGGTATTTTTGCCTTTGAGTGGGCTCTGAAGAGAATGAGGGCTGCTATAAACAGAATCTATATGTGAAAGCAGTCTACACCATACAAGCTCTGTAAATGGAAAGCTTCTTTACAATGCTTAGTAATTCAGTTGGATCTTCTCTTAGCATCTATGATCACAGTTAAAATAGGTAAGTATTCATATCTCAACAACAATTCTGAAACTCCAATGTCTTTAACTGAAGGCTTCCAGAAGGGGCCAGCTATACGAGGCATGTTACTGGCAGGTGTACATGCTCACTCAGGGGAGGAAGAAGAAATGGTAAGTAAGAGAAGGAAGAGGAAAAGACAGGAACAGACTATGGAAGACTGGAAACATTTAAAGTAACTCCCAGCATGGCTGCATCAGAGTAAAGACTGAACATTTTAGTACAAGAACTGTTCTAGGTTTTCTATTGTTACATATTGTAAGATTATTTTTCAGGAAGACTCAATATTGAAGTCTAATTAAAGTGCTTTATTCACTAGTATAAGAGAGGATAAGTCTTATTAGCTGCAGGATGAATAAGTCTTGCATTTGAGAGAGCAAAAAGACCGTAGGCTCACAGAGACCATAGAACAGAGTCTATAACCATAGACTCTGATGCCATTCCTTGATAATTAGTGCTAGTATCCAGACATTTGTAGCAAATATTGAAAGCAAAATCCTTAAATTATAGCATTGACTGCATCTACAAAGAGCAGCACAAGATTCCTGGATATAAAGCTTATACTTTGCGTGTGTGCACAATTTCACGCACACATGAGTGTACAATAAAGCGTTAAATTTGAGAACTGCAGATAGTTGTTATGTCTGCAATAAGTATTAAAACCTGAAGACCAATCCCTGCCTGGAAACCAGCACCATGTGCGGGCTGCTGCCGGAGAGGAAACAGCCAGACCCAAGCCTCTCTCTGTGAGTCAGCGCCATTTGTGGACTGCAGGGGAGAGAACAAGGCCTCACTAGGAAGCGATCCCTACCTATGAACCATGTCACTTTCATTGTTTTCTGGGGTTGGGTTTTATTCTCTTTTGTTTTGTTTGTTTATGTTAAATCTGATGGCAGGAGCAGCTATTTCAAAGATAGCAAGATATATTATAGTAACCATTTTGGATTTACTATTGGCTTGTTTTGAAGTTCTTTATTGCATTCATTGTTTTGTTTTTACTATTTCTATTCTATGCTGTTCTGTTTAGTTTTTACTATTTCTGAAGATATCTGCAGTTATTTTGAAAACAACAAAAGGCATTATGGTAACTATTGTTGATTTCATAAGGTTTTGAAGTCCTGTATCACTTATACCGGTTTATTTTTATTGGTTTTATTCTGTTTTATTTTTCTTGGTTTTATCTTCTTTAAAATAAAAAAAAAACCTGGTGAGACAGATGTGGGGTAAATAGGGTAAATGAATCAAAGGGTGATAAAGATAACAGTATCCAGTGGGCTCAGGACAGAGGTATTTTCTTAGATACGATTGACTAAAAATTTCAGGAATTCTGTTGAATATTGCAATTAATGTTCTTTTTGTCACACTGTATTACTTAATATAATAATGTACATCAATATATAGCCAATGGATATTACAATAATTATAAATAATAAAATTTCCTGAAGCCTTACTTGGGCGAACACTGAAGGAATAGCAGCTAAATTTCACTGTCATTGTTAGCTTTCTCTTGCTATAATTACACTGTATAGGATTCACAAAGTCTTAGCTGCTGACAGCAATAAACATCTAAGTTAGCTTATGTATTTGAGGGTCAGCTGATCTGTGCTGGGCATGGCAGATTTTGGGTGGTCTTGTTTTTCTGCAGGCTACTTCACCAATCTCAGCCAAAGTTGCTCTGCTATGTATGAGTTGATTTATTTAGGACAGCAACAGCTGAGATAATTGGGAGCAACTTGGCTCTACCACAAAACTCAGTAGCATACAGCATTAACATTTAGTTCACAGAGCTGTGGTCAGTTGAGTGGTTCTGGTGCTGGCTGGTGTGTTAATTACCCATTGGTTCCTAACAAAGTATAGAAAGTAAGTGGCTTGAAACAAAGCACATATATACTTATCTCACACATACTGTGGTTTGAGAATCTGGGTGTGGCTTAGTTGGCTTCTCTGCTTCCAGGTCTCATCGGGCTGCAATCAGGACTGTCTGGATGTGATTATTTTCGGGATGGCTGATTAGGAAAGTCCATTTCAAACTCACGCAGGTTGTTGGCAGAATTCAGATCCTTACAGGTGTAGAACTGAGGCCTTTCGTCCTGAAGATGTCCTGGTCTCTTTCCTGTCATGTGGACTTCTCCACATTTCACACTTAGATGTTTCCTTTTTCAAGGCCAGCTGGAGAGTAACATGATCTTGTGTAACAAACATGATCATATGATTGACACCCCATCACCTTTGGCATAGTCTTCTGATTAGAAATACATCACTGGTCCTACTCATACTCAAAGGGAGGAAATTGCAGAAAGACCGAAAAGTGGGAATCTTTGGGCATCACATTGGGTCTGTCTGCCCCAGCTGGACTTACATACATATCTAGGGATCAGTTAATTGTCAGGATGTCTGGGGAAACATGTTCACACAGTATGGAGAGATGCAAGAGTGAGAGTGGAAATGCAGAGGTGATATTTCAGTTTTCTACTTGTATCTCCTCTGCCACACTAAGTCGCAAGATTGAAAGACAGTGGGAGGGCAGTGCAAATTCCAGTGGAAAAGGCTGTAGAGCTAGGAAGGATGAAGACCTGCTTCCATGAACACCACACTCACTTTCAACTGCATATTCTAGGAATGCTGTGCTTAACACGTTTCATGTTCTTCTTTCTCTAGGCAGCATTTGTTGAACCAAATGTCCTATTTGGTGTCACACAAGTGATACAATCCTAGCTGCAGCTTGTGTGCTGGCACCCTCTCGAGGCTTTCTGCTGTTGCTCACTTCCACAGAGATGAGAACATGTGTGAGTCCCAGGCCACTACCCTTGCAAGAACTCATTTGAGCAGCTCTGCTGTCTCCAGAACTCTCAGATTCAAAAACCTTTTTCTTCATATCAGAAGAAGAGAGAATATCATTTCTTCCACTCAGTATCCTATTCCTTATCTCACAAAATCATTCATGAAATTAGTTTCTATACACCAACCCTGTGTTTCAGGGACCAAGCCAACTCATGGTGTTCTACTCTCCCATCACTGTATATTAGATACCTAGAAATACCATCTTGAAAGTCTCTCAATTTAGGATGTGGTAGTAGGGTCTAGTGCTTCTCAACATTGGCATTACATTAGTAATGTACTAGTACATTACAGTCACTTGGGGAGTTTTTAAAACTTCTGATGTCCAACATTGCCCTTGAGAACAATCTTGGGGTCAGTTCCAGACCTGGGTATTTTAAAAACTTCCCCAGATGATTTTAATGTGCAGTTGTAACAGAACCCCCGTCCCAAGCCAGTATACTTTAGTTTGTTAGTTGCCTAGGCAATAGTTCCTATACCAGTTCAGTGGCTCCTGTCTCTTAGAAATAGTTGGTTACTGTGATACATAACTGGTTTCTATGATGCACATTGTATAAAACCAATCCTCAATTGACAAGCCATTCTGCCTCTGTACTTCCTGCTTGCTGATGTCATATAAGCCCTGGACCCCCAGAGATGGGGGCCTGATGTTATGGGAATGATCCTGATCAGTGCCTGTTGATGTAAACAAATCTGCCTCCAAATCCTAGATGTCATTTTTGTGTTTCAGCCATAGCACAGTTAACACTAAGAACCTCTATACAGAGGGACATATAGACCAGAGTCTCTCAGTTAACAATTGCACTTAAGATGTAAGAGCTCAGAATGAGTGAAAAAGTTTGTGTTTGATAATGGCAAAAACAAACCAAAAGAAATCTCTGTCAAGGAGATTTTAACAAGAGATTTTTCTCTATCTTTGTAGATGGATCTACATTTGCTTTGAGGCATCTTCTCATCTAGCACCCTAGAGCCATAGATGAGAAAAACAAAATTCCAGGGGAATTTATTTACTTGTTCAACATCACACAATTGAAATATATCTCAAGATTGGACTTCAGATCATCTTTCTTTTCTCTTTACATCTTTGACATCAACCTATTTTCAAAACATAAATTTGGAAATTTGTGAGCAGTAAGTTAAGCTCTGTAATATTTCTCATATACAGGAAACTACAGTTTCATTTGTTTACCAAGCTCAAAATTAGGTCCTTCAGAAGTAAATGGAAAATTCTAGAAAAATAAACTAAATGGAGCTTTGTAGGATCAAACTCCAAAAAGGCTATTTATTTCCAATGACTCAAAACTTTCTTTCTGAGACTTCTGAAGTTTAAGCATAAAGTTTTAAAGTATACATTAGAACACTATTTATTATTGAAAGCTTTAGCTTTTTTATTTCTCAGTACTGAGAAAGTAGACCTAGGGCCTTTGTACTGAGCTACATCCCTAGTCCTTTATTTTTATTTATTCAGTGTTTAAGTTTTGAAGTAGGGTCTCACTAAATGGCTATGTCGCCCAGGCTGGAATCAAACTTGCAAATCTCCTTCCTTAGAATCTGAAAAATGCTGAGATTGAAGGCCTGTACCACCACAGGCAGCTTCACTTGTTTTTAATTTAGACAGACAATGGTTAGGGATGTTAAGAAAGAAATAGAATTGTGTGAAGTCTTTCTACGCATTTAATGTTTTTCAAAAAAGTTTCTTCAAATGGTCTATAAATATAGAATTAACATCCATGCTTAAAACAGCCGATTCAAGGAAAGGAAAAACAGGTGACTCAAGGAAAGGAAAAACAGGTGACTCAAGGAAAGGAAAGGCGAGCACAACAAATGTTTCTTGTGCTATATGGAACACAAGAGAATCAATTGTAAAACTGTGGCTCTTAAATGGTCATAAGACTCAGAGTCACCTAGATGTGGGAACAGATTCCTGCCCCAAACCCATGGTTTCTGAATCTGTGAGTCTAGAGCAAGATATTAACCTTGCCTTTTAAAATTTCCTATAAGGCTCTTTCCAGAGTTTGTCAATTCCTAAAGAGAGAAATCAGCTCTACTGTTAGTCCCCATTCAAACGCAAATCAATCAATTCTGAGCTCCAATCCCACCACTTTTACTGCTCACACTCTGGGTCACCCCTAAGAGCTGATAACTACTCTCACTAGCCAATCCTGAACCTGCATGGGCTCTCCCTCCTGCCTTCCCAGGGATCCTCATTAAACAGCCTACATGTTTCCTGCAGTGCTCTTGGCCTCCTGACCCACTTTGGCATTTCCCTACATGTTCTGCCATGCCATCCTGTGCCCCCTTCTCTTGGAAACCATGCGTAATCCTTTCAGTGGCAAATGGCTCCTACTATGCTGATCTTACCATACTTAAAATAAAACCTGTACTAATATGAATGGAATGTAAGTATTTGCACTCAGAATATGTCCCCAGGTGACACTGATGCCGCTCAGTTTGGGGGACACTTTGGAGAAGCACTTTCCCCAAAGCATTAGAAAGCTACCTACCACCTACAGTGGTTTCATCTGTTAGTAGAGGATGGAGGATGAAGGTAACAGTGGGAACACACGGAAGCATGGTGAGTTTTGTGGGTTCACTTAATCACTATAGTGCTATGCTTATTAAATCATTTTTCCATTACTGAAGTCCTCCTAAGAAAACTTATTATTATTCTGTCCCAGTACTGGCATCTTTGTTAGTTACTGGACGATTCAGAAAGGGGTTAGGACATTGGTTTTAACATCTGTCCAGCTCTGACTCTGCACTGAGTTGCATGCCCTCAGGAAATTCACATCCCATCTCTATGCCTCAATTTTCTCTTCTATGACTTACAGATAGCAGTGTTACCTAACAGTATTAGTCCTTTTATTCTGCTGTAACAAAATACCTTAAACTGGATGGTGTATAAACAACAGAAATTTATTTCTCCCGGTCTGGAGGCTGGAAACTCCCAGATCAAGATGCCAGTAGAACTTGGTGTCTGGAGAGGCCTCCCTTTCTCACAGTCTTTGCTCACTCTGTCCTCATGTGGTGGGAAAGGTGAGCTGGCCCTCCTGGATCCCTTTTGCTTGCGACTCTCTTCCCAAAGTTTCTGCCTCTGGTTGGGGATTTCCACATATGAATTTTGGCTAGATACAAAGCACTCAGCCCGTTACACAACCTCACACAGGGTTAATATTAGGACGAAATGAACCACATGCCAAGGAAGTACGTAGCACAGCCCACGGCATATAGTTAGATTTCAAAACACAAGCTATTGTTGTTGAAACTATTTTGAGGATACAAAACAGAATTACAATCAATTTCATTGTCTTGCCATTTATATAATTTTATGCTGGGAGTTTTGGATTAAGAACAATAGTACACAAAAGAATCTAAAAATAAGATTCTACTGTATTTGTTGCTCTGCAGAATAGAAAATCAGAAACCCCAGATGGAACTGTCTGAAATTGTTCTCTAAGTAAAATGTTATAACTGATGTGATTTTATACCAAGATTTTATGTCAGAGTAAAGTCACCAATTTCTGGCCATGCTTCAGTCTCAGCCCCATGGGACAGTGATCCCAGTGTGACCCCACCTAGGATGGCTATGTGGTTAGATTAGTGGCTTTGCAACAATGCACTCTTCCAACCCAACACATCTGTTGTATTCCGTGCTTTGGAAACATACTCCCTCCCATCACAAAAAGTTTACCAGGAAGTACCTTTGGTGGTCTAGCAGAAAGACTGGAAATCATCATTTCTTTTTCTATACCCATCACTCTCATAAATGACACAAACACTCTGATTACATTATTCTTCTTGTTTGTGCAGACAATGTCAGTAGAAAACTATTTAAATCCAGCTGGGTCAAGATTAAATTTAATCCATGTGCCTTTGAGGAGCATCTTTCTCAGTAAAACCTCAGATTTTTCCTCTGAGCTAAAAGCACCAACAGCTTGTCTGGGTTGTGGAGGGGGAGGTTATTATGCATTTCAGCGGGAAGAAAGAAAGTTGAGGACAAATAATTTAAGGTAAGCCGCTGAGTGGGCAGAACAAATATGGACAGGGTTACTGTGAATGGAAGGTGTGCAGGAGGTTTCTATGCTAAACAGAGCCTGGAGGTATGTGTGAAACCAATACATGCAAAGTTAGGGTTATCTTTGGTGGCTGATAATACAACCAACACTTTTTAAAAAATTAAATATGGTGGAAAAAATATCATGATGCCTTGTATTTTGTAAATGTGTGTGTGTGTGGTTTGCAAAATACAATCCATTTGTTTAGTAGATCATGGTTAAAAATAAGTTTGAAGAATACTGCCTTAGCTGTTTCTTAAAATGATTTATTTAGGCTACTGACCCAGACGAGAGCTGAATAGCTCTGAATTAAGGACAATGGTATACAGTCAAAAGGATTTAAAAATAATAGTTCAACATTTGTTATTTCATAAATCAGAGAACCAGAATCCCTGTATAAAACTCTCCGAGACCATTTTCTGTGTGATAAAAGTGCCAGCAAAAGTGATGCTATCCCAGGGCTTTACATCAGAAGACTTTGCCCCAGTCCCTGTCCTGTCTCCAGGCCCGCAACGCCAGGATGTGCCCACAGCAATGCTTGATTTTTACTCCATGTCTTCTTGTTCTTTGAGCAGTGGACCACCTGTGACTCGCTCCCTAGAGAGAGCAAATATCAACCTCTAATATTGTGTCATCTTTTTTAAGAAGAGAAGCAGGTTCCAGGCTCACAGTCTAGAGCAGGAAGGGTTTCTGTTTATGGCAAGCATTGCGGGTTTTTAGTCTGATGGAGCTTCTCACATACTTCTACTTCTGCTTTGTTCCATAAAGGTTTAATTGTTTTATTTTCCAGTGATTTTATTTACTGAAGAAGTTGATGTTGAGGAAATATATTTTTTTTACTTTAAAGAGAAAAAACCCCCCAAAATCAAGAAACAAACAAAACATTTAAAAAAATAATGAAAGCAAAAATAATGACAACAACAAAAAACAATGGCAATATTGGATTTCAAAACAAGATGATAGGAACTTAACAATCCTTGTGATCTTGCATATCATTTTCCTCAAAGTAATTGCCCAGGCTACCAGATACCGGCATGCAACATTTATTAAACAATATAATTTCTCTTTGAGCAGTTTCTTTCCCTTTTACTATATCTATTGTAACTTTTAGATCTTATTTACTCTTTCAGTTTCTTACACTAGCGAGACAATATGGTGTTTACACATGCAAATCTGATTTATTTCACTTATGAGTATGAGCCCTAGTTGTATCTATTTACCTATAAGAGCCTTGAGTTTATCATTCTTTATGGCTGAGTAGTATTCCATTATATAAAAATACCACACCATTTTTAATCCATTCTTCAGTTGAGGAGCATTTGGGTTGTTTCCAAGATTTAGCTATTACATATTGTGCTGCCATAAATATGGGTGTGCATATATTGCTGTGGTATGATGTTTTCAGTTTTTTTTCTGGAAAAAAATACCCAGAAGGGGAGTAGGTAGGTTGAATGGAACCTCTAATCCTAGGTTTTTTTTTTGAGGAATCACCATACTGATTTCCGCAGTGGTTATACCAGTCTGTTTTTCCATCAACAATAGAGAAGAGCTCCTTTTTTCCTCATAGCCAGCATTTGTTACTGGTTACTTTCTTGATGCTAACCATTCTTTCTGGAGTGAGATGATATCTCAGGGTAGTTTTGATTTGCATTTCTCAAATGACCAATGATGTTGCATATTTTTTCATATATCTATTTGTCATTTGCATTTCTGCATTTCTTTATCTGAGAATTGTATATATTCATCTCAGACGCCCTTTTTTGGATTGGCACTTTAAATTTTGGGGGTCTGATTTTTTTCACACTTCTTTATACAGTCTAGATAAAAGTCCTTTGTCTGAGAGAAAGTTGGCAAAAATCTTTTCCCAATCTGTGGGTTTCCTTTTCACTCTATTGGTGATTTCTCTCAATGTGCAAATACTTTTGAATATGACAAGATCCCAGTTATTGATTCTTTGAAGTACATCCCGTGCAGTTTGGTTTTTGTTCATGGACCCTTGGCCTAACCCTATGTCCTCCAGATTTCTACCTAATTTGTCTTCCAGTAAGCTTAGTGCTTCTGTCTTAATATTATATCTTTGATCCACTTTGACTTTAGTGCATAGTGTTAGGCATGAGTCTAGTTCAAATTTTTGGTATGTAGAAAGCCAGTTTTTCCAACAACACTTAATAAAAAGGCTATCTTTCTTCCAGTGAATGTTTGGTCCCTTTGTCAAAGATAATGTGGCTGAATGTATTTGTAGTTGTGTCTATATCTTCTGTTCTATTCCATTCATCCTCAGGTCTGTTTTTTTTTTTTTGCCAGTATCATGCTGATTTTTTTATAGTAGCTTTGTAGTGTAATTTCAAGTCTGAGATTGTGATGCCTTCTGCTTTGCCTTTGCTGCACAGGATTGACTTTGTTATTCTTTTATGGTTCCATATGAATTTTAGGAATGTTTCCTTCTCTAGGTCTGTGAGATATGCCAATGGTATTTTGATCAGGACTGCATTAAATCTGTATAACAGTTTTGGGAAGATGGCCATTGTTGCAATGTTGTTTTTTCCTATCCATGAGTAAGAAAATATTAAATATTATAGCTATGGTGAAAAATTCCAAAAATGGTCTGGGATGGATTGAAGAGTTTGGCAACCAAACTTTTTGTCTTTGACTGAAGCACCATCTCTGGAATTCTGATTGGTCACAGGACTTGCCATTAGCATCAGGATGGGAAACCTCTTTAGGGAGCAGATCACACTTATTTCCATGAATGTTCCCTGACTTCATGTGTGCTGTAGGTGATAGCTGCATTTTTTTCCAGGAAAATGAAGAAAACATAGGTGAAGTTGTCCCAAAAAGCTTCCCTGTGCTGTGTGCTGGCTTTCCAATGGCAGTATCCTTTCCAATGCACTGAGATTTTTTACCCAAGACAACATCTTAGAAACATTCTTAGAGTCTTAAAAACATTCATTTTCTTATACTGGCCACACTACTCTAAAGTGTGTGTTTGTATGTGTGTGTGTGTGTATGTGTGTGTGTGTTCCTTACAACTGAAAATTGTTTCAAGAGGAAAAACAATCAATTAAGTGGTAAAATAGGATGGAGAGTGTATTTTTTAGTTTTCTGTTGCTGGGATAAAATATCTAACACCTGAAATTTCAAGGAGAAGTTTAATTTGGCTCATAGTTTAAGAGGTTTCGGTCCTTGGTAACCTGGTTCCAAGGCAGAAATGTCATGGTGGAAGGGCATGGAGGAGGAAATCTGCATATCTCATGGCATCCAGGAAGCAGAGAGCAGTAGAAGAACCCAAGAAGGAGAGGTGAGATCACATGTAGTCCCCAGTGTCATGTTCCCATGACTCACTTTCTTTAACTTGACCTCAGTTAATAAAGGCCCATTCAGCTATGAACTCATCAATGGAATAACTCATTGATGATGGTAATAACCCCATGATCCAATCATCTCTCTAGGCATCTCTTTGTCCACTTAAATTAATGAACCATCAAGAGTAACCAGCACAGGGAGAGACACAGGTATGGTGTGGGGCAGGTGACTAACCCCACATACACAGATGCAGTGGCCCCTTCAAGGTCTGGCAGCATGGCTTGGCCAGATCTTTGTGGTAAATTATTTAGGCCTTGGCGTGTAGGGAACTGGAGGAAATCAAGCAAGGTCTGAGGCCTGAAGTGTAAAGGGCCTGCCCTCCTTTCTCTGATGCATGAATCTAAAGATAAAACATACAGCAAGTGTTAACATGGGTCTCAGTTCTCCTTCCTGCTGTAGGCGACACTCCTTTTAATGCAGACCAAATAGGACAGCAGGGTGAAGCGGGAGTTGCCTTTTTCCTGTCTGAATTTTTTGTGTGTCAGCATCAGGGCTAATTTTCCCACTCCTTAATTGCTTGGCACAGCCATGACTGTGATTCCCGGCCTCCTGACTGCCGTGAGAGCAAGAGAGATGCCAACATGCTCCCCTGGGTACTTACCCAGTGCACCACACCATCCATCCCTTTCCTGTGCACAGATTGTTTCCTGTACTAGGGTAGGAACCTCATGGGTCCCTTGTGCTGCAAGACTCAACTTTCAGCCCAAACTTGATGAGTTTTTTCCTCTTCCCTAATGCATCCCACTCTAAGCATTATAATTTGGGAAGTGATGCTTTCACCCTGGTGAAGACAACTTGGTGAGAGGAGGTGGCAGATTTTGAGGGCAAGGCTCAAAGTGCCCTCTGTGTAGCACTGACTCTTTCGCCTGCCAGTTTGCTGAAGCAGGAAGCTCAGACGAAATGAACTACTTGGGTGATTTATGCCTCTGGCTGGTTGTTCAGGGCTGGAAAGCAAAGAAAAGGACCAAAGGGCTGCCATTACAAGTTAAAAATAGCCATTCTTGGGCTCCTCCTCTTCCTACTCCTGCCTCCTCTTCCAACAGGGAGAGCGTTTGAAAGGGATTCCCTTCCCCCTGCCCCATTCCCTCTCCCATCTCTCCCTTCCTAGGCCCATTGGTGACGACAGTTCATTTGAATGGCAAGATTTTTCTGAGCTGGGACAAGCGAGATACAGGAAATCACTACTGAAAGAAGTCTTTATGCTCTATGTCATCATCACCTTAGGATATGGGGCAAACAGAGAACAGTGACGAAAGCCAAGGTTTGAATAGCCAGGGTGCCCAGGAACTCATGGAACCTTTTCCCTACAGAAAACAACACTACTGCTGGGGCGGGGAATCTTACTTCCTGGGGTTACATCAGTGGACTATAGTTTTGGCGTACTCTGTCATATTGCTAATGACAGTCCTAAAGGTGCACTAAAACACTCCCTCTTCCTCCTCCCCCAAATTCCTGGCATGTTGCTGCCTCATAAGCATGTAGCCAGGATTATATAGGGAAGAAATGAACTTCTCTAGACTTGAAATGAAGTAATAGCTCCCCTAATTTCGAGTTGACTGCATTCTGAGTTCAAACACAGAATGATTCTGTTTATACCAAGAGTTCTCTATATTCAGTGCTGATTTCCCAGGTGAAGAGGCAGAGGCTTATTTTCTTACTTACCTGCTGTGTCAGTGTGTGTGAGTGACTCTAGTCTCTAGAGAATATCATGGAGTGACTCTAGGTTTCTCTTACTCAAGTCTCTATATAGCAGATATTTGATTAGAGGTTCTGAAACGGTGGCCCCCAGACCAGTAGCAAAAGTATCAGTATTACCTAGGGACTACAATTCTTGGCTTTCACTGAAGCACTCTAGGATCAGAACCCTGGGGAAGGAGACCAGGGGCTGGTGCTTTACCCTGTCCTCCAGGTGAGACTGAAGCAGGTTCAAGACCGAAAACTTCCTGTCTGATAACTCAGAAAGCCAACTCTGTTTCTTTGTTTTATGCTTGATGGCAAACATTCTAAACTTCAAGAAATATCTTCTACCAGGTGGTTTAAATAATTTTTCTCAAGAATTTTTATGAGGCACCTCTGTTACAATCATGAAAGGAATTAAATAGAACTATAGCCAACCTCATGGAGCTGTACCCACTGTTAAAAGTTACCTAAAAGTGAATGTGTGTGTGTGTATGTTGCACCTTATTCCCTTCAATAATGTTCAGTTTTAAAGTTGGAGAAACAGAGTTGGTGACGTAGCTCAGTGGTGTAGCTCCTGCCTTGCAAGTTCAAGGTCCTGAGTTTGATTCCTCATCCCATAAATAAATAAATAAAAATAAAATTGGAGAAACATTTCTCAATGAAGATATAAAATAGTTTTCTCTCAGGAAATTAGAAAGTGGCAAATTAGAATTCAGAACATAGATATAAATATAGATATAGATAGATAGATAGCAGTAATGGTTATTGAACCCATAACCTTTGCACTAAGATACATCCCCAGCCTTGATTTGAGTAAAATGAGAGAGGCAAGATTTTAAACGCAGAGGTAAATCTAAGTGACACATATTTTCTGAAACATGAGTGCTAGGACACATAACCACTGCTATGAAATAAATCCTTGGGTAACGTCATCATAAACAGGGTTTTGAAAATTGTTTGTGTAATGAGATCTACCAGTAATTCTCCCAGGGCAACAGTCCTAGTGTTCCCATGAACAGCACAAGTGGTGCTGCATGTTTGAAGATACAGGGCTCTTTAACCTCTAGTGTCAAGTACAGCAGCCACAAGTAGAATAAATCTGGAAGCTATCACCTGTCAGAAAGCAAGACACCCCCTCCCCCCAAAAGTAAGCAAGACCTTGGGATAAAGCAGGTCATAGCTCTGTACATCAGACACCGGAGGGCGTCTTCCTGAAATCGATGTTTCATAATGTATTCTCAGAACATTAGCAAGTGAATAGTTTGGGTGATCAAGAAACCCCACCCAGCCCTCCCTATGTCTAATATCCCTAAATTGTCTACTATCACTAGGAGCACATGTTTTCATGCAATTTTCAATCACTGTGAAAGAGATAAAATTAGCTTTGAATTTTCTTGATGCATAAACAAGGGCCATTTATATCCACATCTCTGGAAAACAAATGCAGTGTTTGAGTTGGCAATTATTTTATTCTTCACAGAATTAAGCTGTGGCTAAGCTCTTTTGGCACCTGTTCATTTTCCAGACTGCTTCATTTGTCAGTCACACTTTCTTAACAGAGGTTGCTGCACTTGGGTTTCCTGGGTTGAGAATTGCATGGGGGCAATTCTTGCTGTCTTCCGATTTGCCAGTTCATATCTAGGACCTGACCCTTTCCTTTTTTAACATATCTTCTATGTTACTGAAGCAAGGTTGGTAATGGAATCTGGAAACTGAATTTGCAGGCTTGAAAGATTCCTTAACATGTTACAACCCTGTGACTTTGCATATGGAGAAACTAAAGTTTAGAGTTAATTGAAAATTGTGTGAGGATTCATGGTGCGGGGGGTGGGGAGAATCCAAGTGTAGAACGTGGGACCTGAAATCTCCATTGTGATCTCCATCCATTATGGTCTCTGCCATGATCTACTGCTGACAGGCAATTCCAGATAAAGCCAAGTGCTGGCCCAATATGTGCTCCACTCCTCCGTCTACAACTATCAGTGAATACATCATGGCAGGACGTTCTCAGACTCAAGGACTCAAGAAAAGATTCCCCCATTTTTTGAATTTGTAGATTATTTACTTGATGGTGACTAGGCTTGAGAAGAGATTCTTAGCCGCAAAGACATTTTTACATCACTTAAGATACAACTTCTCCTTGGGTTTGACATTATTTACTCTCCTTTTTAAAGAACAAAATTGCATTACATTTATTTTAGAACTTGCTTTTATAAGGAGGCAGAATATTCTAATAATCCCCCATAATCCACCCCAGATTCAACAATGACTGAGGGTTTGTTTTATTTGTTTAAGTTACTCCTTTCCCTTTTTATTTTTTTTTCCTGAATTATTTTAAAGCAAATTCCAGACATTGTTTCATTCCACCCATGCATTCCTCAGCACACATCTCTAATGAGTTATGGATATTTTGCTGCATAAACCTAATGCTATTATCACAGCTAAAAATTCTAATTACAAGGTCATTGAATACCAGTAACATTATAATTTCTTTGATTGCTGCAAAAAATATTTTTAGAGTTGCTTTCTTTAATTCATTGTCAAGATGTGTTTAGGATTCTATCAAACACTGCAGAGAAAAAAAAGAAGGAAATAAGAAGACGAAGATGTAAATTTACTTACTAAGGAGGGTTTTCCCAAATTCTCACAGCTCTAATCTGGATACCATTCAGTGTGACAGGCTTCTCACTGGGTTCCCACAGCTGGTTAGTGTTTTGAATTCCAGCCTCATGAACTCATCTCAGGCTACAAGGGCTAATGCTCAGCCCCCAACCTCCAGCTGATATCTCTGATGACAGAGTAATGGGGAAAATGCAGGCATTGTCTGCCTCTTTCTAAACGCACTGTCATCTCCGTAATTCTTCCATCTCTGCTGGGAACAAATGAATCTAATGCTTCTTGGATTCATTTAACCCATGATGGAAGCAAATATAATACCATTCAAACTTATTTATTGAGGGACCAGTAAAATAAATGGCTGTATGGTGGCTGAGCCCTGGAATCCCCAATCACTTTTCTCTAAATTCACATTTCTGTCTCGAAGCTGAGCTTCAGAAGATATATATGAAGACAAAATAAAGACAGGCAGAACATTTGTAGGTATCACAATTAGGTCAATAGTTAATGGAAGCTCTAAACTTTTGATTGTGACTTGCCTATCCAGCTCATAATAGATACATTTACATATAGAGTAAAGGTAGAATTCCACTTAGAGTACAGAAAAAAATTCCATAAGAAGCACTCTCCAGGTCAGAGCTCCCGTACTCAGAATATTACAGACCCTTCCTTAGATGCCTCAGGGGTGCTAGTTTAGGGACCCCACTAGACCTTTCCCAGCATGTCAAAGATTATACAGTATTCACTTCATGGAGCCTAAAATTTGAATTTTAAAATTATTCTTATCTGGATAATGCAGTGCCCACTAGTAATTCCAGCACTTTGGGAAAGATGATCACAAGTTTTCCAGGAGGATCACAAGTTTGAGTCCAGCTTGGGCAATTTAGTGACTTGGTGAAATCCCATCTTGAAATAAAAAATAAAAGGAACAAGGTATGCTAGGGAAGTTGTTTAATATGAAGGCCCTGATTTCAATCTCGATACAGAAAAAAAAAATTCTTAATGTAAATATCCTTTCTCCTTTCCATCTGCCCTGATTCATAACAGTGTGAATGGGAAGAAGTTGCGAGGAGGTGGGAAGAGAAAAGGCCGTACTTTTCAGAAGTGGATGGGTGCATTTTAGAAGAGTGGACATAAAGAACATGGTGCTTGTTCTCATGGAGTTTCACATTCTAGTTGGAGACCATGGACCCTAAACTTACACTTGAAGTCATGAGAAAAATGGTTTCCCATCTTGGCAAGTTACTGTAAGAACAATACTGGACAGTTTCTGTTGGCAGATACTTAGAAGATATCTGTGGCGGAGAAGCACTTTTCCAAAGGATGGACATTTGAGCAGGAAACTTAATAAGCACAGGAGCTGGACCTGAAGAGGTTCCAAGAAAAGTCCGGAAGAGAGAATTAAAGTAGGCCTCACAGCGGAAGGTAGAGGCAGTGTTTGTGACAAGAGCTTGCAGGTGAGGCTCAAGTACTGGGGATCTGATGGGTCATAGCTGGAAGCTTGGGCCTTGGGGCCTGGGTGGTACAGCATAGATCCAACTGGTTTATGGGCGGGTTTTCCATATTGTAAGAATTCTCACACTGTGGTGGGCATTGGGATCACTTCGGGAATTTATTACAACTAAGATTGCTGGCCTCACCCCCAAGGTTCCTGATTAAACAGGTCTGGGTTGGGGGTCTGAAACTCTCGATTTCTACTGAGTTCCCAGGGAATGCCCACCATGCCTGTCCAGGCTGCCATACTTTGAGAACCACTGCTTTAATGGGCCCGCTTCAGCTCGGTGTAGTAGTTACCCATCCTTTGCAGTTACCCAGAGAAAGTGCAGCAGTTAGGTGCCAGGGGTTTTGATGTCAATGATTACCATGCCTCCATCTTTCCATAGATGCTCTGCTTTTTGTTTTCCTTAGAATGAACCTGAACCTCAGTTTGACATCTGCTCCCCAACGTGGAAAAAGAATATCTAAAGGCCATTGAGTCCCCATATCAAGTCACTCCCTCCAGGTTCCCAGATGGTCTGTGGTTTGAGAGCAGGAGGCTACTGCACCTGAGGCAGGAGTTGTAAGCAGCAGCCTCTCTCTATATTCCTAAAGTGAAAGGGGAACTGCCTTTCCTGGGACCCCATCCTTCTGTCAATCTGGGGCTCCCTGAAAATGCACTTAATCTTCCCAGACATTTATACAAGAGTAAACCAAGTTAACAGGCCAGCGGCATCGTTGATCTCCAACCAGGAAGCATTCCAACCGTTAGGAAACATGGGTGAGCAAATGTTTACGGACCGTGTAATTAGTAGGATGCCTTGCCCTGTCTATCGGCCCTTAGTACCGTATTTCCTGTTCAAGGCAGCGGAAAGTGAAAATATTAGTTGCTGTTTGACCAAAGGAACAAGTGTCTTCCAAATGAACACATGATCTATTAGCAGGCCTGCAGAGCCTTCCCCTGGGAACAGACATTTTACTTTGTTTTACAGCTAATTTCTTTCTTACAGTAGGTTCCCAGACACATCAAATGCCTTGCATTGGAGGCTGAAGTCAAGATTTATAGTGCAGGCCCATGCAATTCAGTGTCAGACAACTCTGATAACATAAGGGCTGGAAGTCAACCATTTTCTCATGGGTTCTCATAAAAAAGTCATTTTAGCCAAATTGAGGTTGAATAGCGGGTGCGTCTCTGTGAGCTGATAGACGCTCCCTACCCAAGAGCCCCTGGGAAGAAGCTGGCTACTTTCTTTTGCTACTGTAGCAACAGAATATGCAAAGGAACCAAGTGATTCCTGGCTGATATTTTTGGAGAATCCCACAGTGGATTTTGTTGCTTTTTTTTTTTCCTCCCTTTGGACTTCAAAGGAAGAAAAAAAAAAAGCTGAAGGTGTTTGTGTCTACCTTTTCTGTACTTGATTCCTGTTTCCTGTCCCATTATTAGTTCAGCATCTCTCAGTAACCTATGCATCTCGAGTGTTTGTTTCCCTAGAGAAATCTGCCATATATGCCAAGAGTGGATCAAGAAAGATGGTGCTCCCTTTTGTTGCTCTCTGGAGGTTCATGGGTTTGCAAACTCTTGGGGGAATAGAAGGACCTTGGGGCAGCATTTAAAATAAGTTTCATCTTTACAGCTGAAAGGCGATGGGAGGTAAAGTGACCACTCCAACAGTGACAGCCAGTTAGGAGCAAGGATGTGGCTATAATGCTCTCCACTGGGGGCTTGTTAGACCTACAGAGTCTCTGCTCTAACTACAGAACTACTGAGTCTGGAAAGCAGGGCCCAGAATCAGATTCAGCAAGCTCTCCAGTCACCTCTTGTCTACCTTAACGTTTGGTGGAGGACTTGGGAGCAAGGCACTGGGGTACGTGAACTCACCCTTGGGCAGCGGTAGTTTGTTGGGACCATATAGGAGGACTTGTTGCTTGAGAGTTGTAATCATTTATTTTATTTTGTTTTCCCTTAGATACTTGGTTATAGTGATAGCTGGAAAATGAGAACTGATTTTAGACATTATTAATTAACTCTAAGTAATTGAATTAAGTCAAGAATTCAGATGCATATTTCTCAGCACAAAAGAATGCATAGGGAGGATTTATGCAATTTTAGGGTACAAAAGTCAGTCATGGAAGAAGGAATTTAAATGTTTTCTCCCTTGCTCTCTCCAGTCTCCACCTAAAGACTTAAAAAAGGGAACCTGCTTTTCCAGCTTACCAGTTCAAGTTTCAAATCTTGACTCTCTTAGAAAAATTTCGTTTCTCTGGACAAGCCTCATGTTGCCTTTCAGATTCCATATCTTCTCCTGTAAAAACGGATCAATAAAAGCTACCTCACTACGAATACTATGTGATGGATCAATAAGGTCACGTAGGTTGCAGGCTTAGCCAGTGGTGATTCTTATGTAACGAGTCACCATGGTTACAGTGATGGTTGCCTGAAGACAGCTGTTCTGCTGCACAGACTTGATTAAGGTACCAGTGTTTCCAAAGGTACCAATGTTTCCTTGGTATCCTGTTTTGAGGTTTCAGCATAAATCTTATTGAAATATAACATAAATTGCAAAGGGTGCAGACCATAAAGTTACAGTGCCCTTGTGTTTCTAGTGTTAAGTGCAAGCTAGTAATTAAATTCAGAGACAAAATAGGGTTTACAATTTGTCATGGCCAAATCTGGGAACTTTATTCTCAGCCTTATCCTCAGGAAGGGCCACTATTCTGACTTCTAGCACCCAAGACTAGTTTTCTTTTTTATTGTTCAAAGTTTATTTAAATGAATTGTAACATAGTATGTGTACTTTTTTATGTTGAGCTTTTTTTTGCTCATGTGTGTGACAGAGAGAGATCCATTTGATAGTATTTTAATGTACATTAATTCTACCTTAAAATGCTATTCCCATTGCTAGACAGTATTTTATTATAAGGATGTACAGTAATGTCTTTGGTGAACAAATATGTATGTATTTGCTGGGAATATAGCTGGCTGTAGAATGACTGGTTCATAAGATATGTATGTGCCTAATTTTAATCAATGCCATCATTTGTTCAAAGGGATTACATGTTTTTCCTCAGCAGATGAAACTTTTACTTGCTCCATTTTATCACCTACACTTGGAAGAGCCTGACCATCTTGGAAGTAATGCAGATTTTCACTAGAGTTTTAATTTGAATTTTCATACTATGCAAATACCTTTGACCTTGCTACTTAGCCAATCACTTTTGAGAAATAGGCATTCTGATTCATTTTCATTCCTTGTGTTGTCTTTTTCTTTATTATCTGAAAGCATTTTTTGTGTATTCTGAATATCAGCCCTTTGCCAGATATATTAATTGCAAATTCCTTCTATTCTGTGACTTGCCTATTTTAATCCTTGGTGAGATGTGAGTGGGTTTTCATTTTCAGAGGATTGCCAGAAAAAATACAACATTGCCCAATACATTTAGATTTCAGATAAATAACATGTAGTTCTCAGCCTAGGTGCCCCCCACATATGCAGTATTGCAAAGGACACCTTTATATTGAAAATAGGGACAGTTTTGTTTTTCAACCAATTAGAGCATATTGATTTTGGAGCCACATCTAACATCAAAGGATTTTGAAATCCTTTTTAAATTTAATTTAAACTTTCTATATATTCCAATTAAACTATTTCTGGTTACTGCTGCACATGTAACACTTTCATTTGTGTGAATCTATTGAATTTTGACTTTTTCCTTTCTGCATGGTGAAACAGGTGTTTTAGAATTCAATGGCAAATTTTAGTACAGGTTGAAGTAGAAAATAATTTAGCATCTTGGCTCTCACTTTTCTCAGGCTTCTTCACTGCTTTCCTCAAAGTCAGTTTCTCTCCCTGTCTTTACTCACCACTTTGCGTTTACCGAGGGAGTAAGCATCTTGGAGACGAAGGACAGGAAAATCCTCTGCTGCGGTGGCTGGAGTAGCTTGAGAGCTGCACAAGAAGGAAAGGGGCTAGAGAAAGACAGTAAAGGAGATGCCAAGCCGGACAATGGCAGCCTGCAGTAGGAAGAATCAAGGAGGCTGAAGCAGAGGACTCATGGAAGGGGAGGGACATGGGCGTGTTCTGTTTAGTAAACACTATTTGGTAACATGTTTCAGCCTTCTGCCTAGATTCAAAAGAAATCAGAGGAATAAATAAAATTTAAGTTCTATGTGGCTTAAGGAAACAGAATTGTCAGATACAAACTGGAAAGACCATATGACCAGCATGTGACTGCAGCATTGGGAGTAGGTGGAGGTGTTTTCTAGAAATGTGGGATCCCAGACCTCTTTCCAAATCTCCTCTGTCAGAATCTCTAGGGGGAGGCCCAGAAATCTGCATCTCAACCAACCTTACAAGTGATCGCGCAGCCCTCTGATGTCAGAGCAGTACTGGACTACTTTAGATTTTCTAGATTTTAGTGTGTTCCTGATCAGAGGGATGGCTAATGTGCAGATTCTGGCCCCCTAATCTGATGTCCATCTAACAAGCTGTCTGGTGAAGCTGATTCTGCTGGTCCACAGATCATTCTTTGAGAAGTGAGGGTCTGGAATGATCTCCAAAGACTTTTTCATTTTTGTGGACAGTTGTAGTCATGAGGTGGTTTTTCAGAGGAAGAGACAGATAGGACTCTTTCATGTCTTCTCCACTGAGGACCATGTTTATAATTTTAAAATTTTGGATAAAGCTGCATAGGGATTGATTTCCTGATTGTAACTGACTGTCACACTAGCAGAATATATATATATTATTTTCCCCCTAATCATGAATTTTTATATACCTGCAAGACCGATGCACCCTTGAATGTTTGCTTGCACACACACACACACACACACACACAGACACACACACAGCACACACAACACACACAATACATACACAGTTTCTTAGTGACAGCAAAGCAGGACAGATTCCTGAAAGTGGAGGCCACAAAATGTCTTGGCCTCAGGCTACCTCCCAGGCCTGAGGAATCCCAGCCTATACCACATTTAAATAAAGCAAACCCCAGACTTAGAGTTCAAGACACAGGAAGTGGCAGGAAGCTCCTGGCAGGCAGCCCCTAAGCCTGAAGCTTGACTTTGGAATTTAAGTACACAACTGTCCAGAAAATTGTCATGGCAGGAGGAGACTGGCCCGTCTTCTGCTGGAGTGCATATGCATGCTGTGTGTGTGTGTGTGTGTGTGTGTGTGTGCGTGTGTGTGTGTGTGTATGTGCGCACGCGCATGAATGTGCATTGGGTTTCCAGGGAAGAGTACAGAGTCAATTTAATGCTGGCCACAAAGATCTGTAGTCCAAGGCCCTGTCATAGGAAAGAGAAATAAATGAGAGAGAGAGCAAGATGGAACAGAAGTTCATTTTGTTATTTTGATGATGACAGTGACTATATGTATTTTGAGCATTTTAGGCAACAACCACTGTTTTGCAGCTTTATGTTTATTTCATTCTCACAATAACATCGGGAACTAGGTTTCAGGATTAACTCCATTTTATAGACAAAGAAACAGAAGTCACAGATGGGTTAATTAATTTTGATAAAATCATACAGCAATGAAATACTGGAAGCCTGTAGCAAGCCAGAGAGAGAGGTACAGCTCTAAAGTCAGCTTCCCTCTATTTCTCTGTACCTATTGAATCAAATATAGGCTGGAATCTGTTTTACTTCACGTGGGGTCATGAAAATGTCTGGAAATTTGAAATAAAAATGTTTCCTCATAACACTGCCACCGGTTAGAAGGCTATGGTAGTGTGATTATAAAAATGGCCTAAGTCTCCCTCCTCTTGCAATACAGCCCTTGCAATATGACTTTGCAGCAACTGCCAGAAAGAGGTGACATCTGTTTCCTTGCCCTTAGAATCATGAATGGCCTTGCTACTTGCTTTGGCCAATCAAAAGCTAAGCCTTGGTTTCCAGGGGCTTTACATGCTTCTGCTGATTTCTTGAAACACTCACTACATCACGAAACCTAGTAAAAACCAATTTGCAGAAAAAGAGACATATAGCCCAGTCTCTTTTGTTGCCTCAATTTACAACTTTCCAAACATCACAGAGTAAAGCCATTCTAGCCTCCAGCTGACATGCCATGGCTGAGCATTGCCAAGGTTGGTAGAGTTCTGCCCAGAGAAGTATCTAGATCAGTGATGGCAAAGCTTTTAGAGCTTTCAATGATACAAACAGCCCACTGTGGCATGCATGCCATAAGTTGGCCACTACTGGCCTAAATGATGACCGTAGCCTTGTAGGTAATAATTGTTGTTTCAGGGCAGTAAGTTGGGGGTAATTTCTTTTGAAGCAAAAGATAGCTGATACATTACATGATCCATGAGAAGCCAGTTAAACCCCACAGTATTCTGACAAAACAGCACAGGTGATGCAGTCCTCCAAACACTTCACAATTTCCTCTGTCTTCATCTTGATGTAATGTGATGTCCCCTTCGGCTTTGTCGAGAGCACAGTGTGTACTTCCTTCATATTACAGATATTTATTCAGTGTCTACCGTAACCCTGGACTCACAATGTGAACATGTCATGAATCCACCGTGGCAGATCTTGTCTCTATGTCTGATCTTGGCCTCCCATCATTCTCTGTGCAGATTTCTCCCTTTCCTTCTGCCTTCTAAGGGGTATGTAGTAATCCACCAATGTCTACACGTGGTTTGCCTCTTTGAAGCTTTAATTAGTGGCATCTTGAATCTTGAGTGATTTAGGTGTAGCCCATGAATTTGACTTTCCATAGCAGACACCCTGCGGGTGTGAAAAATGCTCACTCATTAAATTCAAGAGGAGCAAAGAGGTCTTTATGCAAACATCCAGGAAGATAGGACATCTTTTTGACACTCACTCTCACTATGGTAAACAGATAAATGACTGGTTGATGACAGCCAGATGGGATGTTTTCTACCGACTATAAAGTTTATCCAAACATTAATAACGTTAATTTGAATTCTGGGTAGAAGAAAATCTAATCTGGTAACTATGATGTAGGTTCTTTTAAATGCTGGGTGAAGGGATAGGGTTTTCTGTCTCCTAGAAAGGGAAGAAAAAGTATCCCAGTTGTGTTGGTAAGTGCCTTGCTGCAGCTCTGCGAATGCCACATGTGTGTGGTTTAGCCGGCGACCGTGGTGTCTGTCTGTATGTGGTCATAGATTTGTTATAACCTCTTGTCTGCCAAGGCGAGACCACCAGTTCCATTTTAATTTTAAGTTAACCTCAGGCTGGAGCCAATCCACACTGCCTGAACATAAACGCTGACACTCGATCCAATCAGCCTCTTGGCCCCACAATTTGTTGTTTTTCTTTTTCTTTTTTCCGAGGGAGTTTGAACATTTGCTAGCAATCCAAAACCAACACTTACACAGGACATAGTGATTACATAATCCTTTATAGGTTCTTATACTTTCACAGTGTTTCAAACTTTGCAGTGGTGTCAAAATTGTCTCAAACTGAGGAGCAATTTCTAGGTGATATGCTTGGAGGCAGGGCATCAAGTTATACTGTGGTGATCATCTGAGTTCTTTTTGAGAAATACAGAATCAATACCCCAATAAAGAAGGGCTCCCTTTATAAAGAATGAATTCAGACAGGCTTCTGTTGGCAGTGTCTTTTTAGTTTTAGTTTTGCAGTGCTGGGGATTAAGCACAGGACTTTGGAAATGCTAGGCAGGCACTCAACCCCTGAACTACACCCTACTGTGTCTACTGAAGTGAGAAGGGTGGACCTGTGTGTGCCTACAGACAAACTGTGCAATTGCCAGGTGACGTTACATGAGACTCTATGAATCACCTTCCCCTCTAATTTTGAGTATTTTTATTGATGGCAAAATAGAAATGTGCCTTTCAAGCTATTCAAACCTGATAATTAATTACTATCACACCTCTGGTTATGACAGGATTTTCATCCTTAATTCTTAAATCCAAATTTAAGTTTCCTAATTCTAAGGCATTCAAGCAATTGTGAGCTTGACAAAGGGTTGGAAAATTTGTTCTCTAATAATGTTTTGTGGCAAACACACATGGTGGTCTGTGTTCATTGGTTCAATTATAAAAGATATTTCTACATTTGGAGTCATAGTTGTTTTCCAAGACTGCCTGCTCTCCTTCCAGAAACTTTGGCCAGTAGGTTTGCAAAAGTAATAGTTAAACACTGTGAAATTGCCAGGGATTCCTCTCTTTATTACTAACCAAGCTTCACAAATACCACATTGTCACAAATTTAAAATAATTTCTACTGGGTGGATGAGAGAATGCCAAAGATAATGACTAAAGACTGGGAATCTTGTGAGTGACATTAAGAAGGTAGTTGATATTTTTGACCATCACATCCAAATTCCTCTTAAGAACTACATTCAGTCCCTATAGATTTCCTCTGGGATGGAAGAGGGGTGAGTTGTCAAGGGAAGAGTGGAGGAAATATTGTTTAGAACTCATCCAATGATCTAGGTAAGAGTTCTGACCCCACCTACACATTTCCAATAGACCAATGGTTGGATTTATTAACTCACTCAGCTGTAATCCAGCTTCAGTTTCCTTATCTGGAAGACAACATGCAATCATTTTATTGATGGAGAGTGGTAAGGATTGTGTAAGATGATCAATGGCCAATGCCTGGTATGGCCTCTTTGCTTACCTCCCTGCTCTATCCTCCATGGCAGAAGATGCTGCAAGCATCCAACATGGCATGCTAGGACTTTCACAGCCTGTCCTCCAGCTCAGACTTTTCCCACTTTCTCCAACTCCAAAGGCATCTCATTTCTGGTCACGCCATGCACTGTTACACCTCTTGGCTAGTGCTGTTCCCCTTGCCAGAAGAGAGCCTCCCTCTCTGTTCCATGGCAATCTTCCACTTGTCCTTGGTTGAAAGCCTGGCTTAAATATTATTTTCTTTCAGAAACGTTTCCAAATGTCCTGCAGCCTTTATTTGCTTTGCTGGCCTAATGTCCTTAGTCTTTCCTTAGCATTTATCTATGCATGAAGACAGGAGATTATTGGAGGCGTCATTATCACTCTGACCAATTCATCTCTACATCTTTCTACTTCATCGACTATGTGATCCCCAGGTTCACTGTATGTTCTTTTAATCAAGATGTAAACAAATAATCATTGTTTTTGGGTTGTCATGTTCAGTTGGGTTGACAAGACATGTGAACAAAGAAATTGTTGAACTTTGCTGATAAGAAGCAACCTAGAAATCCAAGCCAACTTTTTCCTTCATAGATGAGGAAACTAAAGCCAAGAGAAAATGATAGGCTTGACAAAGTCAACATAACTTGGTAATTCAGAGAAAAATAGACTTGGTTTGTCTGACTTCCAGCTCAGTGGCCTTCCAAGAGCACAACAGCTTTGGTGGGGAATAGTTGACTCAGAAACCAGCATCCATTTCCCTTCTTTTGCTGGTGGCTCTTTGATTTTCCTTTGGGGAGTCATACTTGCTCAACTTTGGTCTTGCTGGTTCAGCCGAGAGGGATATTTCCTCTGCCCTAGGAGTGGGCACATGATCCAGGCCAGAAGATTGAACAAGTTTTATGCCCTTGGCTGCAGTGTCTGGGCTGTGATAGACAGGAAATTCAGCTTTACTTGATGAGATGTGATTCATGAACTTTTGCTCCAGCTACAGAGAAGACTCAGTGCAGTTGTTAGCCATGACTGAAGATGTTGCTAAGTTTGACCTCCTTAGAATCACTGTGGGGAGGGGCTCATTTGAAAGTAAGGCCAACACAAAGAGAGGAAGCCCAAGAGAGAGAAAAGCAGGGGAGAAGAACCAAGCAATTAAAAAAAAATGGGGACAGAGTCTAGATTTGAGACTCTGGAGTCAGATGTACTTGAAACAGGATAAATTGGAATTTTTAGGCACATGAGCCAATAATTCTTTCCTTACTTATGCCAACTTGATTTGAATTTTCTTTTACTTGTAAGTGAAAGAGCCCTGAATTACATGTCATCTAACCCTCTTTATTGTTTCTAATTTCCAGAGAGACTGTTAATACTTACATACTTCTTAATATGCTCAATTCTTGAGTTTTCTGGCCTAGTTAAATGCTTCTATCTTTCTGAGCTTGTTTCTTCATGTTTAAATTGAGAGCATTAAATCCTACCTCATATTTGGAAAGATAAAATAAGATGCCTTTGTAAATCATGAGTGTTGACTAGATGGTCAATTACTGTTATTTTGATGAGTCATACTTAGACATAATCACATTTGAGAATTGGATACCATGGTGAGTCTCTCTGTGTGTGCATGTTTAATGTTGAAGGGAAATTTTAAGGGCACTTTGCAAGTCTGCTTTCAAGATGCCCCATTAAAAGCATAAAGCGTTAATATAATTCCTTCCTTGTAGCAAATTGAGGAAGTAAGTTCTGGTATCATTTCCCATCCTATGGATAGAAAAGGAGGCACCCATGAAATAAGGATCTGTGCCGCTGTCAGACCCTGGTACATTAACAGCATTTAGAAGCTGAGCAGCTCTTCCAGCATCACAGGTCTGACAGCAGGGCAGCCGGATAGGACCTGTGTTTCTGGTCTCGCTGTGTTCTGTTGCTCTTGCCACAGTCTGTGGGATTTAGTCCAAGAAGAGACTCAGCATCAACTGAGAACTTCTTAGAACTGAAAAATTTCAGATCTATCCCTACAACTGCTGAATCAGGATCTCTGTGAGGTGGAAACTGTGTTTTAACAAACTGTTTGGGTGATACTGATTTAGGCTCAAGTTTGAGAACCCCTGTTGTAAGTCATTACATTTAAGTTATGCCACTTGTGATAGCAGTAGAGTTATGCATTCAACAAGTGACATTTAAATGCCTACTATGTGATAACTACTATTCTACTTGCAGGTGTCACCACATAGAAGAATCCAGAAGTGGATCCTAGGAAACAGGGAAAGATGTAAATAAATACAAAATCCAACTTCCAGCTCTGATAATTGCCAGGAAAAAAAAAAGGAGAAATTTGACAGTAGAGCACAGGACAAGGTATGAGTCTGCGGGCTGGAGATGAGGGTGGTGTAATGGATTTTTTTTCATGAGCAAATGACATAAGAGAGTCTGCAAAGCTACTGGTTCTCAACTTTGACTGCACATTGCAATCACCTGGGAAGTGTTAAAAAACACCAGTCCTCAGTCACATCTGGACTAGTTGAATCAGAAAGTTGGGGTGAGACCCAGCTATCAATATTTTCTTTAAAATTCTCCTGGTGATTCTAATACTCAGCCCAGGCTGAAACTTGCTGAGCTTCAGGCAGTCTAGGAGACGTTCGGTTAAGATGCAAGAATGGAAAGCGTGAAGCTTAGGTAGAGCAAGAAAACAAAGCCAAAAATAACTGAAAAGGCGCAAGATTTGCCTGTTCACTGTACATTTATTTAATATAGTATATGAACTGCACTGATGAAGAGAGCAAATTAGCTCCTAATATAAGCCATGCACACATGCATTCTGAGCAGAAGACCTGTTATGAGGGCACAGGCGGAAAATAGAAGATGAAGAGAGAGGCAAGTGTGATAGAGGAGTCTGCCATTTATTTACACAAAAATTTCAATAAACTCTTATGGTGTGACTACTAAATGCTTTTTACTGGATGCTCCGAAGACAAAACTTAATTTGCTCAGCTTTTCCACTCTCAGCACTCTCAGGATCTGCTGAAGTAATGCTCTTAGCAAGACAGCTTTCATTTTAATATAAAATTGTAATATAATTATGCTCATGTACCAAGCTGGTAGAAAACAGAAAATACCTATAAAATGCATTAAAAATGGAACCGGTTCTGCTTGATGTCTTATTTTATGTGTTATTTTAGGTAAGAGGGTGTAATTAGTTGAAGAAAGAATATTGTCTCAGACTAAAATGTGAACGATGGATTGCCTTTTGGCTCCTATTCGTGGTTTCCCCTGAGTCCACACTCTCAATAGTGAGACTCTGCAGCTGCTCTCCTTAACAGGAGGACTCCGATTTCCTTTGCTCTAGACTGGCCTTGTGGCTCACTTTGACCAGAGAGTGCAGAAGAGCTGGTGGAAAGCCAGCTGTAAGGCAAGCCTTCAAGAAACCTTGCATGAGTCTGCTTCCTCTTTTTCAGCAAGTCCCTTGGAGGAGGACAAAGACTCGCAGCCCAGTTTCTCACATGTCCTCATCAGTTTGTCACTTTCCAGCCCCAGGGCTACCTAGATGACTATGGGGACCACGACGAAGATGGAGGGCAGTTGAAATAGGAAGAACATTCATGTGACTCTGGTCTAACCTGGTGAGCTGCAGAATTGTGAGCCAAACGATTGGGATTGTTTAAAGCTATTATAGTCTGGGATGGTTTGTTAGTAACAGCTAACTGATTAAAATAAGATTTAGGAACCTTTAATATAATTTCCCATAATGCATTTGGTGAAATGAATCAGGAGATTCCTTCTAAATAGTAAGACTTATGAGAATAGTGCTAATTAAAATAACACTATGAATGTTAATTATACTTTTTCTATTGCAGGAATTAATGTCTGCTTTTTAAAAACTATTATGTGATTGTCAAATTAACTCGGTTCAGACTGAAAACAAGATACCAATAAGTTGTCTGTCTTGATAGAAATGACAGCATGTGAAGAAATATGTTGAGTTTGTTATTGTGTAACGTGTTTTTTACTTCTGAGTAAGTGATTCCAATGTGTATTTTTGTTCTATTAAAGAATAATCCCAAATCTTACTTCCAAATTGAATGCCACAAATCATTTAAGTTTTTTGAAACAGGACACACAAACAAGTTACTTTGTTTCCTTCATTTTCTCTGACTTGTGTCTGTCTCTCTGTTTCTTTCTCTCTCTGTCTCTCTGTCTCTCTGTGTCTCTGTCTGTCTTTGTCTCTCTCTCTCTCTCTCTCTCTCTCTCTCTCTCTCTCTCTCTCTCTCTTTCTCTGTGAATGCATTTACTTTGTTTTCAGTCAGTAAATTTGGAGGGAGAGAACTAGGGGCTAAGCACTGATTATTTTCATGAAATAGCTCCAATACATCTACTGTGTGGGAATTTTCTTCTGCAGCCCTAGGTCAGATGACATTTTCTCATGAGCTTTTCCCCACAAGCAAAGAAGATGAGTAACTTGTTGGATGTTTGTCAGGAGAGCACAGGAAAATGTGAGAACCATGCTCAAAACTACGGTTAGCTGTTATGGGTGGTAGTGGTAGGGGTCCTACCCCATGATTGTATATACTGAGTTCTGCCATTTTAAGTATATTTGTATACATGTTATTTCTGTCTTTGAAGAAACTTGCATTTCCTGTGCTATCAGAATTCTGATGTTGGGAAATAGAAATAAAAAAAAATTCCATTTTGATTTTTAAAACCAGTTATTTGCTAGTTCGAGAAGCATCCACTTTCAGTAAATGAAGAGGTCTCTGATGAGACTCACATTGTTTTGCTGGCTGGGTGTAGTGGTTCTCCCTCTGTCCACTTTTGCCAGCATTATTCCCCACTTTCTCTAGAGTGAAGCCTTAGGGGACCTCTTAGCTTGGAGCATTGGTTCATGGGACCAGCTCCCAGGCTCCCAGGAGAGTGAGGATCTTAGAGAGTTGTGCAAGCCCATTTAGAGTTCAGGAGATCTGGCGCTCACTCTTGCCTTCCCACTGTTTATTGAGTGATCTTGGATAAGCCACCAACTACTTTCTGTTTCATTTAAAGAATAAGAAAGTTGAGGTGGGCAAACTTTTATGTTCCTTTATGACTTTTATTATGGAAGTTACTGGGCAAATTTGTACAACAGGGCCACCGTATCTATGACTTTCATTTATCTCATTTCAAGAGCTCCAATAATAGATTAAGAACTTTAAAATTGGTTTTTCTCTCTCTCCACCTCTTCCTACCTAGCTTTACTAGCTATCTTTATGCTTTAAACTTAAAAGTCCTTAATATCTTATGGTCCATAGCCAGGTGGTATTTGCAGTTGCCTGCTGATTATGAATTAATGTAGTGTATTTCCATTTTCAAGTGAAAAATTTGATGCTGAACAGAGTATGCTGCTTTTTTTTGGGGGGTGGCATGGGGTTATTATTCATACATCTATGGCTCACTGATTCTGAAATTTCTTATCAGAGGTGCTAGTAGACCTTTTAGCAACTCCATTAAGTCATTGGCACAGAAATTTATTCATGCAAAGCTTCCAAAGGTATTTGGAATTTCACTGTTACTAGAGCACAAGCTACCCTTTTAAGAGAAGAAAGCTCTCCTTTTTCTAGAAAAGATTTCAGATCAACTTTGGCTAAGGTTAAGCAATGATTTATGAGTTTCAGTTAACCCATTTGTTATTTATTTAAAGCAAAATGGGTTTTCTATTGATCAGATGTCTCCCTTGATTACATTTAATCTTTGGAGTGGATTCTAAGGGTGCAAGAAAAAGTTGATGAGAAACGTGTATTTTTTTTTTTTGTGTGTGTGTGTGTCTCTTCCTCCCTTGGAATAGCATGAGAGAAAGAACTTCTATGGCATGTAGTCCACCCTTCCTTTCATGGAAAGTCTGATGTATCTCATCCTGAAGTTCCTGTTATCAGACTCACCTTCACTGATATGAAAAAAATGCTTATCAAAACAATAATTTCTGTAAGAAACTAGCCCTTTGTACTGAATGTATATCTCAATCATCTTGATAGGACGGTGGGACTGGACAACTGATGTGGCAAATTCTTGTAGTGTTTATCTGCACTGTTTACTACATTCACATTCTAAAGTTTGTATATCTTAGCAAGTACAACCTAATAGGTATTTTGGAGGATGCTTTTTATTTATATTGAAGTGTAACAACTACACAGGAAAGTGGACACGTCCAAGTGCACTGCTGGGCATTTTTCAAACTAAATACATGTACAGCCAGGCCCCAGGTAATGAGGGATTTCTTTTCAGCCCTCTTGAAGCTCTTTTCCCTTTCTTGACCAAGGGTAGGCTCCCTGCTGACTTCTCACATAATACTTTTATTTCTCTCATTGTTTTATAAAATGAATTGTACAGGATTATTCTTTGGTGTCTGACTTTTCTGTTCAACATTGTTTGTGGGATTTATTGCCATCCTTGAATATGGTTATAGAACTTTCTCTATGCTGTGTGGTTCATTTTATGTGCCTAAACCATTCACTTATCTATTCCACTGTGGCTGTTGACGTGCATTTACTAATTTCCACTTTGAGCTGTTAGGAATCACACTGTGGGATCACTGTAATGCATATTTTATAGTGGATGCATGGGTGTCTCCACCTGTTTCTCTTGAAAGTATTTACAAGTGGAAATTGCCTGGTCATGGATATGCACTATTTAAAAAGCGTAATAGTAGAGTCAGACCAGTAGAACTGACTGAATTATAAAATCAAAAGGTAAATTATTTGAAACATGAATGTGTTTTTGGGTAGGAGGGGGAATGAATGTTGTGAAGGAATATAACATTTTTGTTCATGGGAAGAAATTCTGGATCTTCTGAACGAACACGCCAGTTCCTATGTGTGAATAGCAGGATGTTGGAGGTGTGCTGACATGACCATTTTCTGCAAGGCTGCTCCAGGCGCAGGGTTCTTGCCACATAGATTCTTCCATCCTAAACCTTGAGAGAGTTATGAGAAGTGGCATCAGCTCTTTTGTGTTCTTTTCCGGCTCCATGTTGCTCATCTCTGCCTGTGCCCATTTGAGGTAACATACCGACAGTTGTCAAGATGAATCATGGCTGTTTCTCAGACACACGGAGAACCAAATTTGTGACTAATCAACAAATCTTCTGGACACAGGATGAGCCACCAAGAGTCACCCTTGTCTAGGCAAGTTCAGGCACCTCTGACAGCCAGAGGGAAATCCGGTATTGGCAGGGCAGTTGTGTTTTATTTGCTTCTCTGATTTTGAAGCCACATTGTAACTTTCCCTCACCTCTATTTATTTCTTTTATGAAGTTGTGTTAGCTTCCTTATAGCCTTCAATGTTTGTCTACCTGTTTGTGCATGTGTTCCAGAATCTAGGAGGAATGGGCACAAATGGGAGCCCCCAGGGAGCTATGAACTCCAGGCTAATACTCTTGGTCTTGAGTATTAACTTCTTCCTGCCCACCTTTCATTGTTTTAGGACTCCTCGCTCCACTGCACAGATATCATTGGATTAAGAGAAAGGAAGACTTAAAAGAATTAAAGACAAATGAGATGCAAGGAGCAACAATATGGGTGTTTGGGTAGGAGGTAAAGATGACCTCCATAAATGTTCCAGGTTTCCTTTGACTTCCTTGGAATTCACTTTCTCAATCATCCCAAGCTGATTTTCCCAGAAATTACTTTAGAGTTGTGTTCGTGTGGATTAGTAGGTTGCCAGCACCAAACCTTTTGCAATCACCTACCTGCCACTGGTTCAGCCACGCTGCTATGGCACTGGCCCTTGCAATTACAAAAGCACGTCTCATATTCCTGGCTACAGGTAAAAATTTCCTGTGTGAGAGTTGGGTAACATCTTGAATCCCTGGAACTGGCTCCTTACTTTGACACATCCTGCCTCGCTGTCACTGGAGAAAGCCTTGTACTCTCTGCTTGAAAGGGAGAAGTGGGATTTTAAATTAGTTTCAAGGGGCTGGACAGTTTCATTCTCACCTACTGAAAGCTCCATGTTTGCAGTAGTGAAACTTTTAGAGGAGACTCAATTAAGCCCAGACAGTTTCATTCAGCTTGTTTTTAATTGCAACTGGTTATTTTTTCTGGCAAGAAGCCACCTAGAATTTCATCTTTGAGCTTCCCAGATAATCTCCAACCATTTTCCCAGGTTTTTCAGTGATATTCGAATTCCACTAGAGCTCGAATCCCTTCTTCTCCTTCTCCTTTACCTCCTTCTCCTCTTTCTGCTTTTCCTCTTCTTCCTTGTCTTTCTCTTCCTCCTGCTGCTTCTTCTCTTCCTCCTCCTGCTCCTTCTTCTCTTCCTCTTCTTTCTCCTTCTCTTCCTCTTATTCTTCCTTCTCCTTCTCCCTTTCCCCTCCTTTTTCACCTTTTCCCCTCCTCTTCCTTTCCCTCCTGTGCCTCCTTTCCCTCCTGCTCCTCCTTTTCCTCTTCTTTGCCCCCTCCTGCTCCTCCTTTTCCTCTTCTTTGCCCCCTCCTGCTCCTCCTTTTCCTCTTCTTTGCCCCCTCCTGCTCCTCCTTTTCCTCTTCTTTGCCCCTTCCTGCTCCTCTTTTTTCTCCTCCCCCCTCCTCTTCTTTCCTTACGTCTATTTGAGGGCATGGAGACAGGATGGAATCCTCCTAGTGGACTGGTGGAAGTTAGCAGGAATCTGCCTCATGGGTCTATGACTTGTCTACAGAGGCCAAAATGGTTTACTGTAGAACTGGAAGACTCCAACAGGGAGAGTCAATGAAGATGATCCTTGATTTACAATGAGTTCACACCTAAGAAATAAATTTACCCTAAGTTGAAAATATCGTAAACCAAAAATGCATTTAATACATCTGAGCTACCAAACATCATAGCTAAAACTAGTCTAACTTAAACAGAAGACTTACATTAGCCTATACTTGAGCACCATTATCTAAAACAAAGCTTATTTTGTAATAAAATGTTAAATATCCCACATAATTTATTTGATGTTTACTGAAAATAAGAACCAGAATAGTTGTATGAGTATATTTTTGGACCATCATAAAATTAAAAACTCCTACACTGAACTATCATAAGTCATGGACTTTCTGTAATCCATTGTCTGTCTCAGACTTCAGGCTCTTCTAACCTGAACATTGTCACAAAGAAGGCCCTATTGCCCTTTTTGATGGGAAATTAGTAAGGATAGAGGCAGAGGTGGAGGGGTTAATGTGAGGAAAACAAGTGACATTAACCATCACCAGTGACTTGCAAAGCATTGTTTGTGGACCAGTAGCAATCGCACCACTTGAAAACTCCTTACAAAGACAAAGCTACTGAACAGGACCTTCTGAGACTGGATCAGAAATTTGTACTTTCATAAGCCTTTCAGGTAATTCAGTTGCTTTTGCCAATATTTAAATAATAAACTTTGGAGGATAAATAAAACTTTTAGTTTTATTTTGGCCATTAATTTTTTATTTTTAGTGGTGGTACTTTGGAGTACAAGTAAGATGATGGTATATAATAAACACATATAAAATATTAACCTCTATTTCCTTAAACTTAGTGCATTAGTCAAATTTCCTGTAGTTGGAACAAATTACCAAATGTACAATACTTAAAGGAAGAAGGTTTTATTTTTGTTATTGGTGTCAGAGGTTTCAACCTATGGTCAGTTGGTTCCAAGGCAGGAACATCATGGAAGAAGGGCTTGGGGAAGCAAATCTTTTCACTTCCTAGCAGACAGGAAGCAGATTCCCTGGAAGAAAGCCAGTGTGAGTTTCTCTCCCCATGTTCCACTTTTTCTGCCTGAGCTCGGCTCCTAAGAACACATTCAGCTACGAACATCTGTGCACTAATCTACCGAAGAATACATCACCCCATGGTACATGTTTTCATGAGTTGCATAATCCAATAAAATTGACAATTAATTTTAACTGTCACATCCAAGCTCTTTTTTTCTCCAGAAGTGGACTAATTAAAGAGCTACTGTGAAACATATTCAAAATTTATACATGAAGAAAGACAGCTAAGTCTCTAATCTTTCCCTTCTACGGGATTATATTCTAAACTAGGTTCTCTTTCTTGATTTTCTAAATAAAGTTTCTAAGTGCTTTTTAAAATCTTTCTTTCATAGTTGCTTCCAAACAATGTTTTGTTTTGATTCCTTTTGGTTCTGGAAATTTCTCCAAGGGCATCTTTAATTATGGGCCTCTTTCTACTGTATACAACAACACAAAACTCTGCGTTACAAGTGGAAAGGATTGAATTTGGAGGACGGGTGTCTTACTATTGCAATGTCAACAAGTGGTTATATCTATTCCATAGCTTGTCTTCTTCAGGGCAAACCAAAGACAGAAGGAGTTGCTTCCTGAAGCAGCACATTCATGTGTGAATTAGGGTGACTGAAGAGGACAAATCGTGCAGCAACAAATTTCCCTGCTATAATTTTCAGGCCAAATTCATGGAAACCTTTGCTAACTCTCCATTTAATTATCGAATGACCCACTCCATATGTCTTCCAAGGTTATATTTAATGTAATCTACCTGAAGCATGTGCAAGAGTTTTTGAAATGTGTACTTCTTGAGTAAGTTATAATGCTGACTACTCAGAAGACAATCAAACTTTCAAAACACCCTTTCTGTTTAGGGTGAACATAGAGTAGAAATTTAACACTTCCACAAAATAGAGTAGATAAAATGAATAGTTGGTAATAGAGGATTTGATGTTAGGAAAATACTGATAATATGATCAAATGCACTGAAAACACTTATGTATATGAGTGAGGATTTTAAAGGAAAAATAGTCTAACAGAGACTTGTGGCTATAAATTTTTCATTTAATTTCGGAGGAGGGGCAGTTAATTATATCTGGAATTGTCAGACTACTCTTTAGTAATGAGTGCAAATATTCAAAATCCATCTCAACCTAACTTTGCATTTCTTTGAAAGAGGAAACCATGGGAGACCATGAACATCCTTTCAGAAAAGAAGGCAATACAGTTGCACACTGGTGAGCAGGCACTGATGTTGTGTTCGAACTGCTTTCCTCTTTGGAATCTGAAAGCTTCATTCCCCTGTCACCTGCACAGGCACAATGTCAGCATCGGGGTGGATGCTGGATGATGAGGTCGGAGACTCCCATCCCCACTCTCAGTCACTTCTCTGCCGTCCTCTCTTCCCCTGCTACACCCAGCAGTATTTATGTGGGCTAGTCCTGCAGCCAGCTTGAACCCAGAGGTTCTGGAACCCTGCCCTGTCTCCATTGCAGTTGTTTGTTTCTTCTATCCCTGCTGACCAGACTAAGCTTTCCATTAGGGTGAAGGAAGGATAAGGTCCTTGTAGCAAACCCAGCTATAGGCCCTGAGTTCTTCTTCTCTCGAGAAGTACTTAGATATTTTAAAAACTCTTTTGATTGAAGTAACATTGGCATACAATAAAGTGTCAGACACTAAATGTAGGGTTTGATGAATTATAGTAACATATACAGCTGTCTCTCTAATTAAGACATATGACATTTTTATCAGTCCAGAAAGTTCCTGGGTGCCCTTTGCAATTTCCCCCCACAACCCCAATCTGTGCCCTAGGGGTAACTGCTGATCTGATTGCTATCACTACAGATTAACTTTGTCCTAGAACTTCACACAAATGGAATCATGCACTACAAACTTTTGGGTCTGGCTTCTTTCACTCAACGTAACATAAACATTCAGACGCATGCCCTGGGTTAATATTTTCTTTGAAAGAGAAAACCATGGAAGAGTTTGAAAGCACTTTAAGAAAAGGAGGCAGTTATACTGCTTTGCTGTTTTCATCAGTAGTTGCTCTTTTGTATTACCGTGTAATATTCTATTGCATGAATATATCCAATCCACTGTTGATAGATATTTAGGTTATTTCCTTTTTAGGACTCTTATAAGTTATGCACCTATGAAGTCCACATGTTTATGTGGATATATGTTGTGATTTGTTTTGAGTAAACACCTAGAGGAAGAATTGCTTGGTCATGTTCAACTATGAAAGCAACTGCCAATTGTTTTCCAGAGTGGTGTTCACGGAAAATCTATCAGGGTTTCAATTCTTCCTCACGGTTGCCAACACAAAGACATAGATCATAAGTCGTTTTAATTTTAGCTACTAGGTTTACACAGTATCTCATTGTGGGTTGTAAAAAAAATTCTCCTATTCCCTTTTGGGTTTTCTTGCTGGTAATTCTAACAAAGGCTTAACGTGTAATGTAGGGGTGCAGAAACTCTGCCAGTACGAGGTAGACAGAGATTCCTCACTTCTTTCCATGTCCCGTTAACCATCAGCCTGTGATCAAAGGGCGCTGTTTCTGTTTCCCTCCTTAGAGATTTCATCTACTTGAATACTTTACCTTTCAATGTTTAAATTTCTTTAAAGAATGAAAAAAACTGAAGGAAGACTTTGTCTTAGTTTTTTATGGCTGTTGTTGTGATGAATTACCATAAACTTTGTGGTTTGAAACAAGAGAATTTTGTGTTATCGCAGTTATAGAAGCCAGAAGTCCAAAGTCAGCTTCCGGGGCCTGAGCCATGGGGCTTCAGGGCCGTGATCCTTCTGGAGACTCCTTGCTTCTCCTAGCTTCTCAAGGCTGCTGTCCTCTCTTGGCCTTGGCCAGGAGGCTGCGCCCTGCCCAGTCCTCCGTTGCTTACTTCCTCTGTGTGCGCCGTCACTCACCTCAAGCTTCCTTATACAGAATCACTTGGGGTTTTATTTCTGTCTCCCTGGATAACCCAGAATAATGTTTTCTCAAAATGCTTAACTTAATCACATCTTTATTCCAAATAAGCTAAGATGTACAGGTTCCAAGGACTAAGATCTGATATCTTCAGGATGGAGAGTAAGCATTTTGCAACCTATTTTAGGCATTCAGTTTAAAGTTGGTTGTATCTAAGTTGAAGTTACTGATTTTTTTGAGGAAGTGGGGTGACAGATGTTTGGGAGAAAAGGAAAAAGTACATTCATGCCTAGATTTCATTAGCAATTTCTGAAGATTTCTATGATCCTCTAGAATCCATTTATGATTATCAGGAATGAAATGTTACAAAGATGGAAAATGAAGACCAAACCCTGAGTATGTTGCGCTACATTATTTGCTCATACTTTTTTTTTCCTGTCCAGCTCTTCTGATGGATTCCTTACACGTACAGTGTTCTTCCCCTAGTGAATTTGGTAATGCTTGTGTTGGCCAGAGGAATGCAAGCAGAAGTGATACCATATGTAATAGTTGATGCATTGTGTCAATTTGAGAAGTTTAGAAGTTTAATGAAGTGACTCAGCATGGTACCAGGGTGTTCACTTTGTAAGCATCCTCATTCTGTGCAGGAGGAGGGCATGGAGATGGTGTGGTGCTACATCCAGTCAGGGGGTGGGATGGGTGGGTGGTAGTCTGCTTACAGTATAAGGGAGGGAGAGAGGCTTCTTCTCCCCCTCTTTTGCTCTTGCTGTTTTTGCTGTTTTCTGCTGTTTTGTAGTGTTGTCCCTGTGCCATGCCACCATTCTTTGGAGCCAGCTGATTATGGATTAAAACCTCCACAAACTGTGAGCTGAATAAACCTTTCCTTTCTTAATTTTGGGTACCAGGTATTTTGTCACAGAAATGAGAAAAAAAGTAACCAAGACACCATATCAATTTCAAACCAAGGCTTTAATGGCTGAAGGCATTTGTCTTGGTGCCCCTGGAGCTGTGGTCTCTACCATGAAAAGCTCTTGCTTCAGGTAGTCAGTGTTCCTTCTACCTGAGTCTTAGAAGGAAGATTCATGTGAGAAGCTGAACCTGACCCAAAGCTGGTGTGCAGGCTGGTCTGGAGAGGCCTAGCTAAGTCCTTCTGAGACAAGCTTACCTAATGGGCATTAAGCATGAAATACATGTCTGTTATAAGGAACTGAAAGGTTGGTTTGGTTAGGTATCACTAACAGAGAAAACTGATGGATACATCATATTTGAGTATCTAGTTTTCTACTCTGACAAGTGGTATGGGACAGCATAGTAATAAAATTTCTGAGTGTTCATTACTATCCTCTCCCTAAAGTCCTAGGTCATCCATGAATCAACCAGGTCCCCAATTTTTCTTTCTCTCCGTTCTTAAGAAATGTGTCTAGAGAGTTTCTTAACTGAAATTGCACTAGCCCTAAAGAAAATATAAATCATAATACGCTCAGCATCAGTGGCTTACAGTTCCAGAAAGAAAAATAGGCAAAATCAGCAGTTTTCTTCTCTCACTGAAATGGAAGTCCTGATTTCCCAATATCCGGGGGAAAAAAATAAATGCAAGTGAATCTGCCATCTTTTTTCCTCGAATCTGTGGAACCATACAACATCCCTCCTTCTAATTTTCTGACAGTTGCTGATTTCAGAGCCCTATCAGAAAGGAGACTGAGTAGGGGGTAGCAGTGTTTGAGAGTTCAAACTGTGGATTTGAACAGGCCTTTCTCATGCACTGACTGCACTTTGTTTTCATTTTTAGGCAAAATTTTATCATGTGCAGTGCAAATATTTGTAAAATATATGTTGATTTGAGACAGATTAAAGCCAAAACAAACAAGAAACAAATATAAACCCCAGTATTCTTCCTTCCAAGATTCTACCTAATTGCCTATATCACTTAATGCCCATCAGTTTTCTGTATGCAAGCTTCTTATCAGAGTTCCTAGTAGCAAGTTATAGTACAGAAATGCTTATTGTCCCTAAAATTCTATTGCATAAAATTTAAAGGAGATTGTTTTTTGTTGAATATTAGAAAAGTAAAGATATTATAAACTCATAGTTGTCTTAAGTAAATACCTTCCCTGAGTCCAATATTAAGGTTGTACCCTAAAATACACAAATATTGCTTGGGGGAACAATATAAAGAGCTGCTGATAGAAAAACAGCTTTAAAATGCAGTGGTACAGATAGTATTATAGATAGAAAGTTAGTAAGTTAGGAGAATGGCTTGCTTTAGCGACATTAGCATGTATATTATCCTTTATGAGCTGTTTGGTGGACTATGACATCTTTTATGTCAAGCTTCCCTCACCTGTAATAGTGAAGGTCCAAACTTTGTTCAATTAGATGGATTTAAAGTCAGTAAAATGTAGCAGACACAAAAGTGGTTCTGTCCCATCCATTTAAAGTTCCCAACATAAATTACTACTTTGTATGGTACGTTTCAGGTCAGGTCTGTTTTGTGTCAATGCTAAATGAAAATGGAAAAATAAAACCAGAGAAGATGCTAAAGTTCACTGATGTAGTAAAAAGTGAAAAGGAAAGCAAAATGACATTCCATTTTCCAAAGGGCTACCAGCTCTGCCTTTGATGTTGAGATTGGTCAATTACCACGGAGCGTAAAGATGTTCTGTAATCTTTAAATTGTCATTTCCCCCCATCCTGGAGATGGCAGTGCATTTCCTGTTTGAGTAAAGCAAGATAAATTAGGTTCAGGAGTCTCCTTGGAAAGGGCACTTTCATTCCATGCAATGCTGACTTTCTTCCTTTCTAGTGAACACAATCTTCAAGTCCTTTTACCTGCTGCTGTGTCGCTGTCTCAGTGTACCACTGAGGCTCTCATGCCTTTGGTTGTTTTGTTCCCTTCAAAGATTCTTTTTAGTATTTAAGAAGCTAGATGCTACTTTATGCTGCATTTAAAATGATGCTAATAATAATAACCCGTTAGCATGGATATGCTTATTCAAGTAACCCAAAACAAGTATCACCACAACCATGGGAGTTATTTAAAAACATCCACTGTATTAGGTGCGTCCTCTCTAGTCCTCAGGAAAAAGAACACACTTGCTAAAGACCCTTGCTTGAGTCTAAGATTCTACCTGCTTGTTTAACACATATGCCAATAGTGGGTCCCAGGACAATCCGCTTTGCTTTAAACATTCCTATCCACACTTGCTAAACACAGGCAGTTGAACCCAGCAAGGTGGCCCGATCTGGAGGGTCTAACTCTTCTGTGGGAGGCCCACATTCTAATTCTGGTTCCATCTGGTTTCGTTCATCTCTCAAAGTTTACATTATTTGGTTACAAACCAGTCAGGGTCAAATTTATTCACAGTTATTTCCCAGTGAAGTGGTGAATGTCATGATCTGCTTGATCATCTGGCTGGATTTCTTCTCTTTTCAGATAGCCTCCTGCATCCCATCTGCAAGTTAAATTTCACTCAAAAGCCAGAACCAATCTTGTTTTTAGGGGTTCAGTACCAGGGAAAAAGCATTATGAATGTAACTATCATGACCTATTTCTAGAAGGTGAATTTCACTTGTTTTTGAGACCAGCCTAAACTTTGGCCTGATTTTCCATTCTGGGTTTCTCTCATGTCACCTTATACTTGAGTCCCTGTTTTAACAAATGTCTGGTACCAGTATGCAATGTGCTTGGCGTCTACTGCAGGTCCACTGAAAAGCCTGATTTTCCCACTCTCAGGCACATAAGTACAACTGATAATAATCAGCATCATAATAGCCATTAACAGATACATGCTTCCTCTAGGGATCTAATGCTAAGTACCTCAAACATCCAACTCCTTCCCAAAGTTAGGACAGACATTTTTATATTACAACATAAGTGATTGTGTCCATTGTAATAGAAACATTTTTAAAATAAATTTAGGAACTTATTTTAACTGAATTATCAAAAGACAGGTATCATTTCCTACCTGCAAATTCATGGACATTATTGCGTGGGATAATGATAAATGAGAAGATATAAACTTTAAATTGACAGATGATTGTTTTTCTCCCAAATCTGTTGCTCTGTAGGGTTCCCAGCTTCCCTGGGGCTCATCTTCCCTCCTTCCTCCTGTCTAGGGGTGGAAGTGGTGTCCAGCGGTTGCTAATTTTGGAGTTTCCTCCAAGTCCTCAATTGGTTTTCAGCTTCTCTGTGGCATGCTGGCACTCTCTATTACCTTCTCTCTACTGTTCACGTGGAAAGTGGCTTCCGTTGTCCTGGAGAGACTGCTCGATACCACTAGGTATCTTGATCATACCTTTATATGAAGGTTGAGGAAACCAAGGTTTGATGAACTTAGCAATTTGCATAAGATTGGACAAAAAAAGTAGAATGAAAACATAGATTTTTTTGACTCAATAGCTCTTTCTTGACTTATTTCTCTTCTGTACCCTTAGCTGACCTCGGACACTTGCCTGGAGCCAGTGAAGTGTGTGATTGGCCTATGTGATATGAAAATGGAAATGTACTTCCCATGGATAAATGAATCACACTTCTGCATCAGCACGTGGACCTGCTCTGTAGCAACCTGCTGCATCTGCTACTTCTTCCTGCTTACTGATCTGCACTCAGTAAACTTCCATCTACACCAGGTAGGCATCACTGCCTTTTGGTGGTTAGTCCAATTCTCGATTCTTCAGAAGACTCTTACAGTCCTGATCTGGCTTCACCTTAGAGTCATTCTGATCACATTCATCAGGATCCCAGCAGAAAGGAGAAAGCAGACTCATGTGGGGGTAATTCAAAGAGCCACTGATTCTACCTATTCTATAGCCTTGGTGAGAATTTTGATCTCTCAGCAACTCTCTTTGCCTTTAAATGATAATTGGGATCTTTACTAATTATTCAGTGTCCACCAGAAAGTACAGTGTTTAATCCATGGCCTAATTTCTCCCTTACTTGAAGGGCTACTTTCCTATCCTCCTAATAAACATGAATTATTAATAAAGTTGACCAAAGAGAAGTCTATTTATACATTTGCAGTAGATGTCACAGATATTAATAGGTTTTCATCTGCATTTATGACACAGAGTTGAGGCTGTGGCTCAAACTAATGGAGGCACAGAAGCTGAACCAAGGGGGCACAGTGACTTGGTGGTGGCCAAGAAGAAATGAGTTTCCTATGTCACTGGGATTTCCAGATCACTATTATTTCATATTTGGTTGAGTGTCTTTGTTCTAAAAATTATGTGGTTTTCCACATCCACTAACCCAGAAACTATTTTAGTGAATGTTAATGCACTTAAAGACCAAAATCATTTTCCTATGGAATATACAGCCTTTGGAAGACAGTCGATATTCAGAAATGATGAGCAGAATGAATTGATGGCAGGAACCTTCTAAATACACCCAGTGAAAATTCTGCTTCCTTTTTTCTTCGTCCATGTTGCACAATGTTATCCTCACTTCAACCCTAAATCTATTTTCCCAGAAGCAGTGAGTGGTTTTCTACAAATATGCTATTTCTGGGATCTTGTTTGGCTCTAGTTTACTTATTTATTTTTTTAAAGAGATTTGATTTTCCAGATTTGAGTAGCAGCTGCTTTTTTCAATGATATGCAGGGCTACACATGCTTTTTTGTCCTGTTTGTTTCCTCTCAAGCCCAGGGGAACTGACATGGAGGACTGTGATTAATGGCATCTGAGAATTTCCTTTGCCCTCCTCCACACTTTTGTATGATGAGCGTCTTCCTTGAGAAACATCCATCTCCATCTTAGTTTCTCATGTTTTTCTTTGCAACAATTCTATTTAACAAGCCCCTTTTCCATTTCTTTGTACTGTTTCCTGTTTTTTTTTTAACCATCTATGATTCCCTCTTCTTCCACCCATGTGGACACATTCATCATTATTTTCCCTCCTGATAGAAAGAAACTAAATTTATTGATATCCTACTACAAGCCAAGCAGTGCCCCAAGCCTTTCCTATGTTCTGTTTTAAATTCATATGGTCTTTTGAGATGAGAGTTTCTCTGGAAGTGAAAGCAGAGGTACAGTGTTGCAAAGCAATTTACACAGATTTACACACTGAGCTAGACCATCAAAGTCCTGCCTTGCTCCCACGTCTGTGCCCAGTGATAGAAAAGGCATACAATGTCTAGTTGGCAGTTTGGTAGTGCAGGGCCATCTACCAAAGCAGGTAAGTGGGAAGATAGAATTAGAACAGCTGAAGTGAGTGGGAGAAACAGGAGGGGACAAAAGCTCAGATATTTTTCCTCCAACCACAGCAGAGCTCTTGAAATTGCTCTAGATGGTTAATTCCCCTGCAATTTCCAATTAGCAAGTTCTACAACTTTACTGCCTTTCTAATTCTCTACCCGATCCAGCCCTTCTCACTCCCAGTAAATGACTCACCAAATATTCTGCTGTCAAAATGGAGTTATTAGGCATCTGTCTACCTCTCAGAAAATGATTGTGCATATATTTTCACTTACTTGGAAAATTGAAGCTTTTTGTTTATCTGGCCATGCTGACCATAGTTTTCCTTCCTTGGCAGCCAAACTACTTGCCAAAGAGCCACAATTACTTCTTCCTCACCTGCAGGCACTCTTCACCACCCTCCACCCTAAAATTTGATCTGGCCCTGTCTCTCCAATTCATTGGACATGCTATTAATAAGTTCACCACGAGACTCTCTGGGGCCCCTTTCATGGTTCTGTAGCCTCCCAGACTATTGATCATGCCATCTTTGTAACTTTTTAACTTCCAGGTCTCTCTGGTATTTGTACAACTCAATTCCTTCCTTGTACTTTTTTTATGGGTTTATCCTTGAACATTTAGTGGTAGCCAAAATTTAAACAGTTAGCAGTTGTCAAAGTGCTAGTCTTGACTCTCTTTCCCAAGTAAAATTTACTGTCATGGTTCAACTATCACCTAACGAATGTAACTGTCTCCTCTTTTGAGCCTTAGATTTACGTGTGCCGATAACTGCTGTACTTTTCCTCTTGAATGTCAAACAGATCCTTCAATTTGCTTCCATCTTCTTAATCCCTCCTAGCCCCACTTTCTTTCTGTCAAGTCTCTCTCAGTTGAAAATATCCTTGTTTGTCTAGCTATATCAACCAATGTCCAAGGAACTACTCTTAAATATTTTTCCATTTCATTAAAACCAATCCTGATTCAGTTCCATCAAACCACCCAGTCTCCTAGTGCTGCTTTGTCTATCTTCAGATTCTCTCATGTTTCTGTGGTTTCCACACCAATTCTCACCACTATCATAACAGAAGCCATTAAGAAGATTTCCCCTGCTTCTGTTTCCCCTTTCTGTTACATTGATCCTTGCTGGAGTAAATGGAAAGGTAAAATGCGGGCTTATAATTATTCAATGGCTTCACCTCATAGATGTGGAAAAGTACAACATGCCCTCATCTGAGCAAACCACCTGCCATCTGATGCCTCCTCTTGCCTCTCTTCCCTGTCCTTTAAGCTCTTTTTTGATCTCTGCTTTGACTGGACTGGCCTTTGCTTCCTACCTGTCCTGACTCTCCCTTACTCCCTGAGTCACTTCTATATGGCAAGGGTCAACAGAGGAATTATTTCTTCCATGAAGCTTTCCCTGAATCCTCAATCCAGGTCATTGTTGTCTGTCACAATATCTGGGCCTGAAGAGGTGCTCAATAAGATGTTTATTTAAATCTTCTCAAACTATTAAACATACCCCTGTCTCTTTCTTTCCAATTTCAAGAAAATGTTGAAACTTTAAGGAAAATTCTTTCATCTTCTTGACATCAGTTGATTTTTCATCTCCCTGCACTCTACTCTTTTTCCTTCAGTTGCCCTGGAGTCTCCTGGAAAAGATAAACAAAGTAACACCACCAACCAGAGTAGCAGCTGCAATAATCCAAGAGATGCCAAACACTGGAAAGGTGGATAAGACATAAGGCATAGTAAATAAAGCAAATTCTTGTTCTTTATATTGATGGATGCCATAAAGAAATAGTGGCATAAGCTTATTTTTAAGCAGTTATGGGGAAATCATTAAAAAGATATATATTAAAATGATGAATATGTTCTTTGGGAAGGAATAGATGCATGAGGAAGAAAAATTGTATGATTTCTTTAATGATGTGTTTATTTCCATTATAAATATGGCCTTGTGGTCAAAGCTATATAAGATAAGCAATTTAAAAGGAGTAATAATACCTATCTCTCAGGGATACTATAATTCAATGAGTTAGTATATATCAAGGTACATTATAATTTGTAGTATATTTCAAATATCTTAATATTTTATTTGGAGTTTGCATTACTCCTGTGCAAATTCATAATGTTGTCTTTCTCGTTGACTATTTTGTAATAGATTTCTCTTTAAAATACTTATCAGTATCAGCATTTCCAGGACAAATTGATTTTCTGTATACAACACAGCATTAGTGAAGTAAAATACATAATATTAATGCCATCGGTTATACTCATCATTGGTGGAGAAAAAAAGAGTGTATTTGACAGGCTTCTTACAGTGTTTCTTGGGTTTTATTCCCAGTTTTAAAACAAAACAAAACAAAACAAAAACAACACAACACAAAACAAAACAAAAACCTTCAGGTGAGTAGATGATGATTTCACACCCCCAACCATGGGGAATATTTCATGATAACTTTAATAAAGCAATTATTTAATAACAGTTTCATCCTCACTATAAAGGTAAAGTCATATATCTTCTTAAGACTTTCTGTTTGATGAGCTGGTGTGTGGTTTTAAAGTTCATATCTGTTACTTATAGCATTTTAATAGTGCTCCCCTCTCTCTGTTTCTAGATATATCAAAGATTCCGCACCACTGACGCAATGTAGTCATTTAATAAAATAAACAAGACTTCTTCTAATTACTTTACTTGGGCCCCAGCTGGGGTCCATCTCAGACAATCCTCAGTCCATCAGATAAAGGAGAATTGTTTAAAACTGTTATGGGTTTGTTATAAGCAACTGACTTCGAAAAGGTTTATCTACGCGTTAATATCTGATAAAAGTAAAATACTAGAGTAGAATCAAAATAAAATATATTTTACACTCCATTCAAATGATGTATTTATTACCTTGGTGAACCTAAAAACAATTTTTATGTAGCTATCATTAAAAACTTAAGGAACATTTTCAGGTAACTTTTACATTGAAGATTTACAGAGTCCCTAAAATCAGAAAATTTTTAAGCTGCATGGGGTTATAAAGCTCATTTCAGTGAAACAGTGAAATAGAGAGAGGTGAAGACAGTGAATAAGACACAGATAAAGAAGAATAAAGATAATGGGGGCCACTGTATTATGTATCCAAGGTCCTTTTCACCTTTCTTCACACATTATTACATCTAAATAGTCTGCCGAAAGAATGCCATTTATGGAGAAAATGGATGTTATAGAGGCTTATTTCGAAGACACAGGCATATACAGATATATTTGAACATTCACAAACAGAAAGCAATCTCTGGCTATTACAGAAAATTTAGAAAATCTAGAAAGGCGGAAGAAAAAGGCCCATAGAGAGACATAATCTTCTCTCCCCCAGCAGAAATCCTGTGGTTTTTTCCTTTGTTTTGTTTTGTTTTTGGTCTGAGGATATGTTCACTTGCTCATTTAGTTTTTAAAACTTTTACTTGTATTCTATTTGTTATTTTTAAAGTTTAAAAATTATAGCCACTTATGAGTTACAGATAAAAATGCTTATTTTACTGACTTTTTTAAATGTAGAAAAGTATAGACATCCTAAATGTACAGCTTGATGAATTTCCGTACTTTGGATCATCCATCTTATCAACTACTTCACAGCTATGTGCACTTCAGGAAGAATCAGATGCCACCTGCTTACTCAGTCACACCGTAAAGATGTCTCCGTCTGCTGTGATAAACTTCTTACTGGGGCCTGAGGGCAAAGAGGGGAGTCTCAGTCACAGAGCTAGCAGGACAACCAATCCAGATGCATTCACCAAGGGAAGGCAGCACCTCCATGAGGGAGAGTGTTGAGAAAATGATAGTTAATAGTTAAGGAACAGCAGTGAAGTGTGAGCACTGGCAGCCCCACCTGGGCATTAGCACTGACAAACCCTGGGCAGGAGGCAGCACAGGTGTGAGGGCTAACAGAACAGTTCAGGGTGGAGGTAGCAGGCTGAGCTTCTGGTGTAGGAGCATATCAACTTCCCATGTAGGATATGCAGAGAGTCTGGGCTACTGAGGCATGTGAAGACACAGGAAGTGGAGGCCCAAAACAGAATAAACTAACAGATGTCTTGGCTAGGACAGGAGTGAAAATGCAGTGAGACCAGGAACTGCTTGACATACTAGATGCACTTCTGTAAGACAGTGGCGGTGGAACATTTAGGGAAAACAACAACAATGGCAAGAAGAAACTCAATAACAGTAACAGCAACATAAATGTCAAATATCAGAAGAGAAATAGGGTGAGATAATAGGGAAAATGAGGCATTATAAATAAAACAAATTTTCCTTGTTTTTATATCTGAGCACCAGTGTGTTGCATGAAACACTAATGCAGAAAGAAACAGAAATGCTTTAGAATAGATAGAAATCCAGATTAGAAATAGGAGTATGAATAGAAATGGATGATAGGATAGTAATAGATCTATGGAACAGAAAATTGACACAAAGAACAACTGAAATAGAGATATTAAAAATAGAAATAAACAAGATTGAAGAAATGATACAGAAATACAATAGAAATAATGCAAGAGAGATGGAGGTACAATTATTGTGAGCAATATGGGGAATATTTAAAAGAAATAGAATCACAAATACTTAAAAGTACCATTTTTGGTCACTTTTACTACTTCTTTCATTCATTATAAATAATTTCGGGTTGATTTTCTTTAACTAGCAGATCAATTTAATGTCAATTTAAAGTAGCTTTTTTTGGGAAAAACTAATGTTTATTGTGACTCCATCATTTTATTACAATATGGACAAATAATGTATACTTTATAAATTGTAATTTTCAGGCATTTACTAATTTTACACACTCAGTGTGTTAGGATTTAGATCCAGAATGTTCCCCCCAATTTTCATGTGTATGGAAGGTGATTTGATCATGGGAGTGCTGTACTCATCAGTGAATTAATGTACTCATGGGCTCATAGTGGAATGCACTGTGAGGAATTGGGCCTTATTGGAGGAGTGGCTCACTTCTGGATGCAACCCTGGAAGTTCATAGCTCTCTCTGACTGGCTCCTCCCTCGCTCTCTGCTTCCTGGATGCATGTGATGAGCAGCTGTTCTCTGGCCAGGTCCTTGCACCATGCCTTTTTGGCTTTTGATCCAGTTGACCATTGACTGAAACCATGAGCCAGAATAAACTTCTTGAAGTTGTGGGTGTCAGGTATTAGGAAAGTGACGAGGGCACCGTATTTTAGACTTCATTTTTGCATCATGCCTCAGCTAGATATTAAATTCTGATTCAAAGTAAATTCCCCTGGCTAATTTAGTCACTATGTCTGTTATTTCCTAGGTAGCTAATCAAGCTGTTGAGTAGATGCTATTAATATGTCATTGTATTTAAAGATTTTTTTGTCAGCTTTAAGATTAGTATTATCTTTTCTACTTTCATCAACATATACCCATAGATGGAACTATTTTATTAATCTTGTCTCACAATTAACACAATATTTTAATGTGAGGTCTCACATAACATTTCAGTATGGAAGAGTCTCATTAGTAACTTGAGTATTGATGATCTGGTTTTTCTTCATATTTTCTATTTGAAACTAGTGCATGTTAGTGAAGCTTTTCAAACTACCTTGGATGTTTCTTATCACCATTACTCTTAGTGAACTATAATTCACACAGCATAAAACACAACCTATTAAGTTAGTTTAAGTGACTTTTAGTACATTACCAAGGTTGTGCAACCAACAATACTGTCAACAACAAAACATGTTCCTCACTCTCAGACTCTGGATCCATTGGTGGTCTCCATTCTTTACTTTCTCAAATCTTGAAAACCACTTATTTACTTTTTAGGTGTACATATAGCCCTATTATGAATAATTCATATAAATGGAGTCATACTACATGCAGTCTTGATCCATTCATTTATAGTATAAATCACTACTTCAGTACTTTTTTTCAATAGTGTATGTTTGTAATACTTAATATTGACATTTGTTTTGGGGAATTTGTATGTGTATGTAACATATCCCGATCATTTTTCACTCCTATGTACCTTTCTACTTTTCTCTGATTTCCTTCCCCATCTTTAAAATGTACCTTTTTGTTTCCAATCATCTCCTACTTACTCTTTTATTTATACTTTAGATTTGCCATATTAGACAAACTATGAAATGTTTAACTTTCTGTATCTGTCTTGTTTCACTTATACATGTCTCAAGTTCCATTTATTTTCTTGCAAGTGACAGGATTTCAGTCATCTTTATGGCTGAATAATATTCCATTGCATATTTTTCTTCATCGATTCATCTCTTAATAGCGTCTACTCTGTTTCCAGAGCTTAGCTATTGTGAGTTGTGCTGCTATAAACATAGGTCTGCATGTATTATTATAATATGATGTCTTCACTCTTTCAGAAATAGCATACTCAAGAGAGGTATCTTGTGGGAAATGAAATTTTTATTTTTTTCCTATAGTTTTTTTACTTGCTATTGGTCTTTTTTTAAAATCTATTTTTGGTTCATAAGTCATTTTTGTCTAGAAATTTATCCATTTTTCTAGATTCATTAATTTATTGGAACATAAATTTTCAAAATAGTTTCTAATAATAACTTTAACTCAAATTGATAAAAACCATATATGACAAATCCACAACCAGTGTTGTACTGATGGGGAAAAACTGACCCATTCATTCTGACATCAAGAATCAGACAAGTATATCCACTTTCTTCATTTCTGCTCCATGAAGCACTTAAATTTTAGCCAGAGTCATGAGGCAAGGGAAAGAAATAAGAAAAATGTGACCAGAAATGGAAGAAGTCACTATCTGTACTTGTAGATGATTTGATCATTTACATAATAGACCAAAAATCTCCACCAGAAGCCAATTAGAGTGTTAAACAAATTCAGCAATGTGGAAAGCTGCGAAATCAGCATAAAAATCAGTAGTGTTCCTATAACTAATAACAAAGCTAGAAAGACATCTGAAAAATATTTCTATTCACAATGGTTTTAAAAAATTAAATATCTAACCAAGGATGTGAAAGCTCTAGATAATCAATCTAACCAAGGATGTGAAAGCTCTAGATAATGATAATAATCCTCTTGATTTCAGGGATGTCTGTTGCAATTTCACACTTTTCTAATTTTATTGATATGGGTCTTTATTTCTTTTGATAAGTTTGGCTAAATACTTACCAATGCTGTTTATCCTTTCTTATAACCAACTCTTTGATTCTTTGATATTTTGTATATTTTTAGTCTTGCATTCATTGATCCTTAGATATTTTGTATTTTTTTAGTCTTGATTTCATTTACTTCTGCTCTCATCTTTATAATTCTTTCCTTCTATTATTTTGGACTTGGATTGTTCTGTTATTCTAGGACCTTGAGATGCCTGGTTAGATTATTTTTCTAATCTGTACTCTTATAGCTATAAACTCCCCTCTTAGAACTGCTTTCATGTTCCCCAGAGAATGATATGTTATGATTCCCTTGTCATTTGACTCTAAGAATTTTTAAATTTCTTCTCTGATTTCTTCTATGTCCCATTGATCATTCAAGAGTGTATTATTCCATCTCTATGTATTTGTTTAGTTTCTGTGGTTTCTTCTGCTGATTTCTAGTTTCATTCCATTGTGATCTGATAGGGTTCAGGACATTACTTTGATTCTTTTGTATTTATCAAGACATGTTTATGGCATAAAATGTGGTCTATCTTGGAGAAAGTCCTTTGAGCTCCTAAAAAGGATATGTATTCTGCTGTTTTTGGATGAAACCCTTTAGATATCTGGTAAATCCACTTGCTCTATGTTTAGCTGTAATATTACTTTACTAATTTTGTTAATCTTACTGATCTATTTAGTTGTGCTAGTGGGGTACTGAACTGCCTGATTACAATTTTATTAGTTTCTATTTGTCTTTATATGTTAAATGTTTTTTGTTTCATGAAAGTTGCTGTGCTGACATTCAGAGAATGTGTATTTACAATTGCTATCTCTTTTTGATGAGTTTCTCCATTTATCAATGTGTAATAACCTTCTTTGTGTCTTTTGACCAATTGTGGTTTGAAGTCTACTTTGTCAGAAATCAGAATAGCTCCTCCTCCTTAATGTTGGGGGTCCAGAAACTTGGATTATCAGTGCCTGTGTGTCTTTGTGGATGAGGTGTGTCTTAATTTTTGATCCAATTTGCCAATCTGTGTCTTATAATTCGAGAGTTAAGAGCATTTGCATTGAGTATTATTATTACAAGATATGAGTATGCACTGAGTCCTGTCATGCTGTTTTTTTTTTTTTTCAGAGCTTGATTCCTTTCTGTTTCCCTTTCATTAATTACTTTCCCAGTGAGACTTTCTGTTTCCCTTGGTTCTTGGATGTTGTCCTGTCTCTGTTTAGGATTCTTATAAGTGTTTTCCACAATGATGGCCCAGTGGTCCTGAATCACTTTAGTTTATCTTTATCACAGAATATCCTTAACTCACCATCAATTTTGAAAAGTAATTTTCCAGGATTTAGTTAGGCAATATATTCTTTTTGGGCTTGAAAAAGTTCATGATGAGCTTTCTTGGCCTTTATGGTTTATGTGGAGAAATATACTGTGATTTTAATGGGGGTTCTGTTATAGATACTTTAATACTTTTATCTCCCACCTTTTAGTATTCTATTTTTTTCTTAGTTATTTTTATTATGATACATAGTAGAGAGGTTCTTTTCTGGTTATGTATATTTGGTGTTGCAATATTTCCTTTATCTATCTCATCTCCCTAGATCTGGGAAATTTTCTGTAATAATTTTGGAGATAAACTTTTAGACTGTTAATTCTCTACCACTACCCCTTTTTCACATCCAATGATTCTTAAGTTTCTTCTTTCATATTCACCAAGTCTTGGATCATTGTTATATTGTCTCATTTTTTTATTACTGAGTAAATGTTGTACTATATGAACTTTATCCTCAAGCTCTGGTATTCCATCTTCTGACTGATTTTGCCTATCACAAGTACTTTCAATTCAGTTTTTATTGTCAAGATTCCTGATTAATTCCTTTTCATGGCCTCCAACTGTTTACTGAAGTAGTCTTTTATATTCTGTAATATCTTCCTTAATTTACTTAGCTATTTATTTGCATCTTGCTTAAACTTGTTAATCATCTTAGTAATTGGTTCAAGAGCCGCTTCTCTCTTCTTTGATCTCTTTAATAATTTTAACTATTAGATAGTTTAACTATTAAGATGTTTTTGAGCTCTTCATCTGCTATTTCATCACTTTTGGTCTTTGTGATCAGCTTTTGGGGAGTTATGAATTTTCAGAGGCCTCTTGTTTCCTTGCTTTCTCATGATTTTTATGTTGTAGATCAGTTGGTACAGAAAGTGCTGCCATTATAGTGGAGATTTCCTTAGTAAGTGGATTTCTTTTTGCGGTATACCCTTGGATTTTGATATGATTCAGTTTGAAGTCATCTAGTCCACCATTTTTGAAGTGCTAGGATCATTCTTAGTGCTAAAGTATAAGGAGAGCATCTCATAGTGATCGTAACATCCAAAGTGCCAATCATATATCAACTCATGGTTTAACACTTGTTTTAAAATTTCTCAACTCTTTCAATAACTCAGGAAGATAAATGGACAGTAATAATAAAGAATAGAGTGGGAAACAGGGAAGAGAGGAAAAAAAAGAAAAACAAACAAAATAAAATGGAAGAAAAATAGGTTTGGGTGATACAATTTTTATGCCCAGAAAGGATGGTGGAGGGAGAAAAGGTTTGAGAGGCTTTTGTATGTTGGTGGAAATAAAGGAAAAAAAAAAAAAAAGAAAAGGAAATATAAATGGGAAATGTGAGAGGCTTAATGGAAATTGAATCCAATTGGGAAGCTAACAGGAACCCTATGTTAGAAGACTCAAGAAACAGTCATTGGAGAGAAGAGTCTGACAGGTCAATGTAAGACATTGTAAAAATAAAAATAATTGACACTCATACCCAGCTGTATACACATACATGCCCCACAATACTCTGAAAGGAAAAAAACAAGTTTTAGTGATAACATTTATAGAAAAGGAAAGAAGGTGGTAAGTAGGGGAGATATGAGAGGGGAAGTAGAGAAAGAAGAAGGTAGAGAGAAGTTACATGAACAGCAAGAAAGGATACATGGAGATTAAGTCAGTTAATGACATAACATAAACACTAATTTAAATCAGCATGTCCTACAAAAATCTTGATGTGGGAGAACTAATGTGGCATTATAAGATATAATGGAAGTAAAATCAGTAAGTAGTACTCATAAGCTTTACAAACGTATAAACCCCTCCTTAGTACTTTCAGAGAGAAACTCTAAGTTTATTTTTAAGCAATAAGACCCCACTTTAACATTGCTCCTAGCATGATATTTACATTGGAGTTTAAATAGGCTGGGATACTCCTCTGCCTCAGTCAAGAAGAGAGGCCTTGCAGAGAGTGCCAGGGGTGCAGGTAGGGGTGCTGAGTTCTACTGCTCTGTGGCTGTGGTTTGGAACTTGGGTAGCTTGACCAGTGGTTGAATTATTTTCCAGTGACTGATTTAAATTCTTGTACCTGGGAGTAAGGGGGCTGGAGGATCCAGGTAACTCATGGAGTGGCCCTCACACTGTTGGGAGGGTGGGCCGATAAGGTGTAAACTCACTTTGCAGACTTGGAGGAGTGGCTGGCCAGTGACTGCACCCCCGTCTTCACTCTCTTGGGGAGTGACTCACTCCCTTCCCCTACACTGCCTTACTGTCCACTGCTAGGCTCCAACTGCTGCTGTTTTCCCTCTGTCCCTTGGCACTGTGGGGTTCTTCCAGCTCAGAGTTTGCTGTTCCACTCACAGGGGTGGAGTGTCTCTCCTGTTCCAGTGATTTCTTTCAACAGTGACCTTTTTCCAGGGCTCACTCTTAGTGGCTGGCTTCCAGTTAGTCCCTGTGGCACAGGAATATACCAGTTAGGGCTGCAGAAAAGATTTCCTGTGCTGAGGTGAAATCATTCAAGATGGCTTCGCACCCCAATTCTCTCTCACTTAATTTTTATGACTGAATAATATTCTGTTAAATGGACATACAGCATTGTTTATCCATTCATCACTTAATAGACAATGGAGTGGTTTATACCTTTTGGCTGTTGTGAATAAGCTGCTATAAACATTCATGTAGAAGTTTTATAAGAATATGTTTTCAATTCTCTTGGGTAGAATTTCTGAGTCATATTGTAGATTTACATTTAACTTTTTGAGTGACTGTTTTCCCAAGTGGCAACCCATTCTACCTTCTCAGCAGAAATGGATAGGGATTCCAATTCCTCCACAGTCTAGATAATAGGATTTTCTGTCATTTCAAATACAGCTATTCTACTGGGTGTAAAAATATGTATGCTTTGTGGTTTTGATTTACACTTTCCTACTGACCAATAATACTGGGCATCTTTTCCTGTGCTTGTGAACCTTTGTGTATTATCTTTGGATAAATGTCTATTCAAGTCTTTGCCCTTTTGAAATTGGATTGTCTTGTGTTGTTGATTTATAAGATTTCTTAACTCTTTACTCTGGATACTAGATTATTTTTTTTCTGGAATAAACATTTTTCTAATTACTGAATAATACCAAAATTCTCTGAAAAAAAAAGTTTCTTCCAGTGTAGATACCAGACTCTTAATAGATATAATATTTGAAAATTGTTTCTACTGTTCTATGGATTACCTTTTCACTTTCTTGATAATTTTTGAAGCATAAAATGTTAAAAATTTGATTGTGTTGAATTTACCTACTTTTTGGTTGCTTAGATTTTTGGTCTCATATTTAAGAAATCACGATCTAACACAAAATCTTAAAGATTTTATATCAGTGTTTCCTTCTGAGCATTATAATTTTGGGTCTGACATTTAATCTCTCACCTGTTCTGAGTAAATTTGTATGTATGGTGTGAAGTAGAACCCCAAATTCTTTCTTGTTTTGGTATATATTCAATTGTGCCTACATGTTGAGTCTATACCACTTACTTTATTTTACTGTTTTGACACTTCACTAAAAATCTGTTGACTTACTTTTAGTGATGGTCAGGACTAATTCTCTCAGCCACTGTTCGCTCTGCAGCAGCACTGAATCTGCCCCTCAATAGTCTCAGTGGCCTGACTCTTGCCTCTCGGTGTGCATTGGCCACAGTTCCTTAAAGGAGATGAATTCAGGTCACTAATGCCTCTGCCTAGTTCAGAGTTCAAAATACAGTTTAATGCTACTGTGTTATTAGCTGATACTTATTTTGATTGATTAAAATATTATATAATCCAACTGCTATCATCTATCTGCAGATTATGTATTTATGGGAGTATATTTTTTTGTATGTGCTTTCTTTTGTATTTCGACTAAAAATGACTAATGTGTATATTTAGTCCATGAGTTCTGTATCAGCTAACTACTGCATTGTGCATGTTTTTTTGTTTCTTGGGTACCGGGGATCGAACTCATGATCTCATGCTTGCCAGGTAGGCACTTACACCACTGAGCTAAATCCCCAGCAACTACTGCATTGTGAATACTTGCTTTTAAAATATTAAAAGGAAAACAACAAGTGGGAAGATAAGAGGAATGACTGGTATGAAGCAAAGAAAATTAGGATGGCATAACATTAATAACCACTGGAGCTGTTTAATGGGCACATATGCTGTGAAACAGCTATAAATTTTCTGTTGCAAATAACAATAAACCCTTACTCTTCATAATCCAAAGGTAATTGGCTAGAAAGTTCTCTCAATTTTGGATAATTCTTTTGTGGCTCAGGAGTTGATTGGCTGCTGGTTTTCCTTTAGCTATGGAGATGGGGACTTTTGATTTCTACTGGGCTACCTCATGAATTTTCTCCTAGGCAGGGCAGAAACAAAGGCATCAGGCAGAAACAGTATTTGAGCCCTCCGATACTTCTAGACAATGACACTGGCCACTGTAAGTTGCATGTCTATGTTCATAGTTGAAAAGTTCAGCAGGTCATGCTGAACACACTGGGAGGGCATTGGAAAGTCCCATGGAGAACAGCAGTGGTATGTGTAGGTGTGTGAAGATTTAGGGCATATTGTGCAATCATTCTAACATGGGTGTTAAAAAAAAAGTGAGTATAACATTACTCCTAAGCTACTGAAAGGAAGAGGAAAAGTGGAGAGGGTAAAGGGAGGGTCTGATGTGAAATAGAAAGAATTAGTATGGTGTAATATTAACTGTTGAAGCTGCTGTGTGGCATATGGAAGTGTCCTTGTACTGTTCTATATATTTTTGTGTGTATTTAGACATTTTTCATTATAAAAATTAAGATAAATTGTATTTATCCTTATTGCTATAAAGGTCTTTATCTAGTTCATTATGTCAAAGCTGTTTGCTATTTTATTGAAATCTTGTATAATCCAGTGATGCTTTTTAAACTTGTTCTGCCCTTTTTTTTTTTATAATTATACTAAATGTTTTCACTACATCTGTGGTCTCATCCTGGGATTTCCCTCTAGAAATATTTTTATAAAAAATCTTGGTAAGCCCAGAAGTAAAGTACAGCCATGTTATACCAACCTTCTCATGGAAGGAAATGTGCTAAATAGGCCTGTCCTGAAACACAAATATTTTTGGAATTTGGATATTATTAGTCATTTTTGTTTGGTGATTTCGAAGAGAAAAGCTAAATCCTCTGGACAAAGTGGAGATGAAGGATCAGTGCTATGACTAAGAATGAGTTATTAAGGTCTGATTCCATGACTTGTGTCTCCTGGAAGAGGCTGCTAGTAGTTCCTATGATCACCAGTATATTAATGTTGACAAAGCCACTGGGCTATCTTGGGGATACACTAGCTAAAGAGAATACATGGTGAGTCTGTCTCTTAGGCTCTAGGAGCGTGGCTGTCCTTTGATGTTCATTTGTGCCAGGGAGCTGAAGGGGACCTAATTCATATGCCTTCCAAATATTTATTTATTTTTATTTATTCCCTGCCCTTTTACATTTTAAAACATATTTATTTATAATAACATAAATGCACTAGAAACTTTGTTACATATACTTTTTTACTGACCCGGTCCTATGGCCAGGAGTTCATGTGATAACACATCAAGTAATCAGAGTATTTTGAAAATATTTCCAGTCCCATTGTTGATGAGTTAGAAGTAAGAATATAGTAGAGGTAGGCAAGAAGCATCTGTTCCTGGGTTCTGAGGCTGCCTACTCTTGTTCTGTAGCCACCTTTTGATGTACTGCTGAACAGGTTGACCTCCGGATCTTGAAGAGCCCTTTATTTTCCCTCCTGATATCATGTTGGAATTTGAAAGAACACTGGGTCCTTTAGTTTACTGCATTCCACTGGGACCCTTCCAACTCCAGCTCATTAGAAACACCCCCGAGTCTGAGGTTAACCATGATGTCATATGTCATAGCAATGTAGTAATTGTGGCAGGCCGAGGCAAAGAACGATTTTATTTTTGCTGCTTTGGGAATTTTCTCATATTGTTTCAAATGTAACTCCCACCCCTTAAGTAAAAATTATTGCATGTAGATTCCAAGGGTCAAAAAAACCAATGGAAACTTGTTGGATGGGGTCAACATGTACGGATCTGAGGGGACATTTGCTTGGATGACCAGCCTCTTCAGGTTTATCTCCAGCTTTCTCTCCTTCACAGGTGTGTCTAATACTAATCACTGTATCCTGGAAGATAGTAAGAGAGAATCCCACAGGAGATGTGTGGGAAGATCTATGTTATTCTTATAAGTCAAAGGAGAATAATCATTATATCTCACCTGTTAACTACAACTGGCAACTTTTATAGAAAGTCATGGAGAAATAATTGGTAGTCTGGAATAGCTATATATCTGTAAGTTTGTATCAAATAAAAATTTTCCATTAAATAATATTTTCCACTATTGCAATATGGAGGAAAGCAGCTGAAGCAGTAAATAGATTAAAAATTAATGAGTGTATTTTATATCTTAACACATCTTCCAGGTAATAATCTTAGCCAGTGCTTTTCCAAGTGTAAATGAAGACAATTGTTTTAGATATTCATAAAATACAGGAAGGTCAGTCTTTCCTGATCACATTGTGAATGCCACCAACAGATGCCATAAAACAAGGAAGAGCAAGTTCCAGTACTTTGTAGGAAGAATGTCAATAAAACCCATTTTTCTCATCTACTTTTTAGCTGTCTTTTCAGATTAAGGTTTGTTTGACAGTGATTTCTGAAATGTGGTTTGCTTTTCTTTGAAAAAAGCATATAGAAATCCATAGTTTTCATTATATTCTTAGCATCTTGTGGGGCACCAGATGTTCATAATCCTTGGTGTTATTTACTATTACAAATGCACAAAAATTAAAGAGACTATTTTGCATAGGGAATAAATGAAAAAAAAAAAGATGCAAATGTTCGAATAGTACATGAATAACCAGTGGAGGTAAGAGTCCATTCTAAGTCATCTTGTGTCTAAATTTCAGAATAAGATTGAACTTTCTTTTTTGTCTTATATGCATAGTTAAGCATTTGTTACAAGATACACAAAAATAGTATATTAATTAGATTGTTCTGCAACAATTCTATGTAACAAACATCCCCAGATTCTCAGTAGCTTACACTTACAAACATCACTAACTCAAATACTTCTTGCTTGTAGATTTAGGATAGTTAGAGATATAAACTCAACTGAAATAATAAACAAACTGGTATTTCATTTAAAAATTGATGATGAAGAAATAAAAAATGATTCCTTAAGGAAAACAAAATCAGATCAGGATCCCTTTGTGTATCATCTTATTTATTTTTATTTCTTTGGGGTTGTCCAATACATCTAAAAATGATTTTTTTCATCCCATTGTTTATCAAAAACTAGATTTAAATCCTGATGCAAAAATCATATCTAAAATAAAACTCAGCAGCGTCTCCATTACTTCCTTAATCCCTCAGTCTTCATTAAATCTGTTGTTTCAGTTATTATTTAGGTCAAAACCAAAATAAATGAGTGTCTTTAAACAAGAGTTGGTTATTCAGCTTCTGGTTCTCAGGATTAGCAGCTGGGTCTGGGCCGAGAGGGGTGGTTTTCTGATGTTGGCTAGGCTTCCTTGTCTTTTGTACTCAGCTGTTAGGTTGACTTGGGCAGGGTGCCATAGGTTGGAATTGACCCATGAGGCTCATCTGCATTGTCTGTGGTCTCTTGTCTCTTAGCAGGACAGTGTGTTACTTATTTGGGGACTGAAGGGCTTCTAAAAACAGCATAAATGAGCAAGACCTCTTGAGGTCTAGACCTAGAACTTGCACAATGATGCTTGCTACATTTTTCTTTTAACAAAACAGGATGAATATTCAAAGGCTGGCAAAACACTTTCCCTTTTAAAGGAGGGACTGAAAAGTCACATCTTAAAGAATGTGAATACAAGAAAGAGTGAAGGATTGCGTTCAAATATAACGTGGAGTTTTATGCTTTAGAGTGATTTATACACTACAAAATACCCAATGAACTGTAGACCTAATTGGGATCAAGTGAGATTTGGGGCATGTTGACCCTCAAGAAGAATGACATACCAGGCCAAAATAACGTGAGATGAGCCAAGGCAACGTGAGTACCAAGGATTTACAAGGTGTTGTACAAGGAAATCTCAGGGTTTGGCAGTGGAAATGTGTGAAAAGGATGCATGATGTGTGGAAGGTGAGGGCAGAAGCTGAGTAAATGGTGGTGCTATTAGTTAAGTTGAAAGGGGGTGAGGACAGCAAGCTCAGTTGAGATTGGTGATAGGTAGAAGGGTTGAGTTGCTAACAGGTCACCCATGTGCCTGTGCCTAGGAGGAAATTCAAAATATTTTTCTGAAGCTCAGTAGTGAAATTATGCATAAAAATATAGTCATCATTTCTGTTTGCAAGATGTTGGCTCTCACAAAAACCATTTGTCAAATGTCCGCATCAAATGACAAATACAGTAGTAACCATCTTCCCCCCACAAACAGAAATGCAGACACTTTCCACATTCATAAAACAAGTATTAGTAAGTAATAGTGGCTGCATGGTCCCTCCTTCATGTCCCAAGCCAAGCTGCTAACTGTCTGTCTAGTAACTAAAAATCTGTAATCTCTCTATTACCTTCAACACCCAGACTCAGACCATTTCATTTCATGGTGAACTTATCATAAGACATTAAAATAAAAGTCAACTAGGAATGGAATACAGAAAAAAACAACCTTTTGAATATCAACTGTGTGAGGGTTCCCAAGCTATGTATATTCCCACTATCTCATTAATCCTAATGGTGGTCCTCTGAATTGGTGTCGTTACCCCATTATGTAAAGATTATCAGCACCTTAGGATTTTTCAGGTCGTAGTACACATGGAATATGGTCCTAGCTGTCCTAACAGAGGCTACTCCTGGCCTGAGGCATGGGGTCCTAAAACCCAACAATCTGTCCTTAACGCCAAGGACAGCAATAACTTGGCACATTGTAATTGATATATAGCCTCAGTCTCCCAGTTGGAAAATTGTGAAGCAAATGAATCTTGCAGAGTAAGCAGAGATACTAAGTAGCAAAGCTGTGATAAGAATTCAAGTCTGCTTGATTCCAAAGTTCAGATTCTTTATATAGTTGGGTTTTAGAATATAGACTATGGAGATGGCTTATAGTTTGAACAAAAACCTGAGACCATGAGCTAAAGGATATGATATCTCCTTAATTTCTGAGGTTGGTTTGGTATTGTAACTCAAGAAATAGATTTTCTACACTATATATTCTAAAATGATATTAACAAAACCACAAAATATTAAGGAAAGGAGCTATTCACTTTTACTATCTAGTATAAGGACTTAAAAGATATTATTCCAATAGCCAGCAGATATACTTTGGTGTTTTATTTTGAGTTCTAAAGCATGTTTTCCATTCTAAAATTTCCATTGGTTTAATTATAGTGAAGAAGTTTTTGTTCATATATTTGGTATTACCAATCTAGAGATTTTTGATAGAGCCAAACCTCTGGGCAACAGATTTGTCTCATCTCCTGGCCCAGTCCATCTAGAGAAATCTGCCATAGGTATGAGCTGGGTCTATGTGGACTGAGAAAGGGGACATCACCCTGAGCCACACTTACATCTCTGGTCTTAGCACTCCCTGCATGCTCTTGGGTCATCGTATACATGTGGAAAAAGTGTAGCCACTCTACAATCCCTTCCCTCTCTTTTTGAAGAAAAAACCCCATAATTCAGGAGAATACAGGATAATGGAATTAGAATCACATGGTGTAGAACTATTGTTTTTTTTTCCATATGTGTGATTTGGAGCAGTGGCATAACTTCTATGAATTTTGTGAAATGAGAATAAAAATACTTCATATAACTTTTGTAAGAATAAAAGTCATGGTTATAAAACAAACTCCTGTCTTAGATGTACATTTGAGCAAAGTGATGATTTGGAGATGCAGGTGATGATGGTAAAAATGGAACCATGGTGGTAGAGGGGAAGGGGGAAGTGAAGTGGTTCCCATGATGGTGGGTATAAGGTTAGTGAGGTTCCCATGATGGAGGAGGTGGTTACAGTAGTGGGAGTGGTGGTAGAAGTGGAGGTGGAAGTCATGATGGGTGAAGTAGGAGGAATAATAGTATAATAATAGTAAAAGTGAAGGGTTTTCTGGAGGTGCTAGAGGTTGTGATAGAGCTAATGGACATGGTAGAAGAGATGGAGGTAGAAGTGGCCGAGGTGGCAAAGATGGTTTTGGAGAAAATGGTGGATGTGGAAAGAGTGATAAAAGCAGAGTTTGTGGAGGTGGAGATGGTAGTAAAAAGGAGTAATACTGATGAAGATGGAGAGAAGTGGAGGTGGTGACAGCAATGCTGGTGGTGGGATAGTGAGAGGTGATGTGGAAATGTCAATAGAAGTCACAGTAGTGGAGGAGGTGTCAGAGCTGCTGCTGGTAACTGCAGAGGTAGAAATGAAGCAGTGGTGGTGGAGGTGAAGGTAGCAGTGGTGGTTGTGGTGGTAGGAGAGGTGGGAAGACAGAGGAGGTGGCCATGACGGAGGCAATGATCGTGAAGATGGTGGTAGGCGATGATGGTCGGAGGAGTGAAGGCAAGAGAAGATAAAGACGGTGAAGCGGTGTGACAGTATTAGGGAACTGAGAAGTGGAACACTTGATAAATCTACCTTAATCACAACCGCGAGAGCTGGAGAATGTCAATCCTAAGAAGCGTTGATGTAATAAGATGGGTTCAACTGACAGTGGGCAATAAAGTAGTACTTAAAGCATATTATCTGAGAGTCAAGTCTAAATTTCTATGTGGTTCTCTATTTTCATGGCTGACAGTCACCATCTCTGTTTAATTTTCTTTCCTTCAACTGACTCGTTGTTTGGAGAATCATGCATGCATGTGTGAGTGTGTGTGCGTGCCTGCATGTGTATGTGTGTGTTTACTGATATTTGTAGATCATGATGAACTTGAATCTCACTTGTAGCAACTTGTCTGCTTCTCTGACTCTTGAGGCATGGCTTCCTGTGGTCAGATGATTCATTGTGCAAATGCTGTCCTTCTTGGTCCCTTACAACATGGCTCTGACTTGCCAGCTTGATGCTGTGAAAACATGCACCATGCAGTGCATTTGTAATACTTCTTCCCTGGAAACACACGAGGAGCCCAACCCCCACTTCTGACTCCCAGCCTCTTCCTTTTTGTATTTAGTTGGTTTATTTTGTTCTTGAAACTGTTGCTTCCTCTGCTGCCCAAGGAGTTGATTCCTAAGTCAGTGATAAATTCCACCTAATGAAGCCACATGTATTATTTCCTGCACCACTTTCAAAAAAGCATTTCTTGGACCATGCTACTTCTCCACTGGCCTGAGGACAGCCCCTCCTTTCTGGCATTCTGCTGCCTTTACCAGTTCAGAAGACCAGGGCCACACAGCCCAGCACTCAGGCTTACAGTGACCCCAGCAACCTGCCCGGCTTCCCGTGGTTTCTGACAAGCCTGGTGTTTGTGCTCATCTTTCATACTGGCTTGATACTGATTTGAGAAGCTCCACCCTCGTTGATCCTACTGAGCCACAAAACAGACTGAGATCTGTGGTGTCTCCTTAGTGTGCGGGTGACTCTGGAAAACTTTCTTGTCCCAAATTGTGGACAGTGTGTCTTGCCAGGACCTAGGACCTTTTGGGAAGTGTCTGTATTGTTTCAGTTGAGAGTGTTTTACTGTTCAGAAATGGTCACTTGCTGAAGCTGTTGTTTCATCAGCCCAATTTTGTTAAGTGAGTGCTCACTGACCACTCATCTTTCCCCTCTTGACAGTGTCCTGGCCAATGAAATCACAAGTTCAAACCAGGGAAACAAAATGAATATGATTTCTTATACCCTCATGTTTTCAGGAAAGCAGATGGTATATACTTTGCCAAGTGGAATCATGACTTTCCAGAAGTTCTGGCTATGTAGTTGCTTGCCAGTGCAAATATATGTGGTCCTCAAGGCTTTGAGGGCATCCCCTAACTCGGATGGAGCTTCCTACATGGTCATGTTTGGCCTGCAGATGAGACAGACCCATGAACTCTGGACCAAGGCAAGCAGCTCCATGCATTTATAGTGTTTGATATGATTTCTCTTTTCTGACCTTTACCTATTTCTGTCCTTCCCTGGGAATATGTGATATTTATTGAGCATTTATCATGTGCCATCCCCATGCTAAATGGTTTACCTAGCTCATTGCACTTGGCATTCAAGCCATGGGTGAGGCAGGCACTGGTCTTATTATTCCTGTTTTCTGGAGGAGGAAATAAAGCACAGAGAAGCTAAGTAGCTCTCCCAAGGTCACACAGCTGGTAAATGATGTATCTGGGGTTTAAATGTACTTGGACACTACCCCACACCATTCCTAGGGTAGGAGACAAACATGAGAAAACAGGCAAACAGAGTGAACTACAAGTAAAAGTTTGAGGATGTGTGAGTAGAAGCAGGTCTCTTGGCCTTTCAGCCAAAGAACGCATTTTTCAAGGAATGAAAGAAAGGATCCCTTTTGTCCCCAACTTTTAGAAGGTTTGTGAAAAGTCTTTGTGGCTACAATGCCTGGCATAGTCACAGACCTGTGCTGGCACACAGTGCAAGTGACTTTCCTTTCTGTTTTGAGGCTGTGCTCATGCTACCTGTGAAGATTCAATTTGTTTCCAGTAGCTTCTCCTCCTTTCCCTTTTATGCCACGTAGTGTGGATTTGTCCAATTTGGGGGAAGCATCAGAGAGGCCAGTGTCTTGAGTTACTTTGCAGATGCCTATGGCTAGATGCAAGGGATCAGGGCCACTGCTCACATCCCCAGCTTGGGATGTTTGTATGTGAATTGATTTGCTTGCAAGCAGGAATGGGTGTCAGTATGTTAGGCAGAAAATGGCACAGAGTTGCATGCTGTGTCTGCAGCAGGTGAAGAGAAAGGAAGGGAAATTTGATGTGGAACAGTTGCACGCTTGCGACTGACTGGCGTTTGGATGGATTTTAAGCAGAACATTTCCACTGCTAAGCAGAGTATGTATAAAATTGATTAGCATTTCTGGCATCACCTATGACAAACTGAGCAAGTGCATTCAGTCAGAGACTCTTTAGATCTTAAAGTGGGATACCTGAGAAGCATTTCAGAGAACACTGATGTCTTTTAGAGACATTATCAGGCCTCGCTGCAATGTGAAATCACTATTGATATTCATGACAAAAAGAGTGCAGCATTGTCATTGGTCTGGATCGCTTTACAGAAGAGTATTATTCCTCCTCCCAAGGGTGTCCCCAAGACATTCACAGTGGAGAACTTCATTTGAGCCACAGAGAGGCACTTTGAAGTTGGGTGACCTCAATAAGCTTGCCTGAACTGGGAAAAGGCAAGGCTGTTCTTCAGATAAGAGAGAACATCAAAAGTTTGTGAAAATCAAGATACAAAGGAGCCAGTGGAGAGCTAGGCTTTATGATCATTGAAAAATATAGTGTGTCTCTCTAGATAGTGGCTAGAGAGAGGGTGTCACTTGAAACAGCCTCTATCCTGTTTGTCTTCAAAATAGGTTAAAAGGAAAGGGCATGAAGGAAGGACAGAAGGAAGGAAAGGAAGAAACGGGGGAAAAGGAAAAAAGGACAATAGGAGGAAGAAAGGAAGGAAAAATGAGAAGGAAAGAGAGGATGGAAGGAGAGAGGAAGGGAGCAAAAGGGAGGGGGTAAGAGTAAGGCAGCGGCAGATTTGAGGCTGCTGAAACTATCGGTAGGTGATGGGGCTCCAGGAGGAAGCTGCTGGGAGAGGGGATCATCTGATACAAAGGGAACTGCATTTGGGAAGCTTCAGTTCCCATGGGAGCGGCTCTCTTTTAGCCCTTGAATGGTAGAGGAAGAAACAACTGACTCCACGCAACTTTCCGATCTCAAGACATTCACGGTTATCTCTATCACTACAGCAGTACACATCTGGGGTTGACAAGGACATTAGACTCATTTAACTCCATCTGATCTTCCATGCAGGGACAATGCAGTTTTAAATGACAGTTATAGAAGGTCCAAGCTGGAGGTGCCACCGAGCAGTTGGCACCTTTGAATCTACCACTGGGATAAGGAAGGCGGTTTTGGGTAGTATTCTTTTTCTTATGCTCATATCACACCCCTGAAATAACACCTTTCTTACTGCCAGGCTGAGCAGCACGCTGTTAGAAAACAGTAGCTTTATGCCTTCTAACATCTAGTCGTTTTCCTAGACTCATGCTCACAGTATATGGTCAGTAAATACTGTTTGGTTTGCTATTAATTAGAAAACATACGATACTTGTTCTCCTAGCTTTCTGGTCATATTTAGGAGGGAGTTTATGATGCTCTTACAGTCAATAAATTCAAAGATTCCAAAAAAATTGTGAGATAATGCACTGAAACTTGTTGCTTCAGACAAGAATGGATTCCCCTATATTCCAGATCAACACATTCCTATAAAAGTACTTTTTTTAGGTTTTGGATTTAGAAGCAAAGAATCAAGTGGAAAAAACTTAAGGAAACTTGGATGCAAGACTTAGGTAAGAATTGAGTTTTTCTTGCCTATCACTCTGCTAAATTATGTCCAGGAGAGGTGAAGTGTCTTTATATAAGAGGGAAAGCAGTAGAGCATGCATGGATCACAGTAGCAGGCTTTATGATTTGATGGAGATGCTAGTGGATAATGTTGTGTTCTCTGCCAAGACCCTGGTTACTAAAAAGTCAGAGAGAAAAATTTAAATATACTTGGTGAAAATCAAACACACCATTCTGACAGGCGGCAAGGAAGGGGAGAGGCAATTGGATGTGGCAGTCTAAAGAGAAGGGGCCTAATGAAGGCCTTTAGGATTACTGTTTCCCTTCCTGCAGAGATTAGTGTCACTGGTGTTCATTCTTACACACGGGAGACTGAACATAGTGCAGAAGTCCTTGAAGGGCCCAGTCTTCACAGTAAGCTTGGAGTCACATTCTGCAGCCAGTAAGACGTCTGCTGAGAGGGCTTCACAAACATCGACTGCTGTGAATTTATTATTTTTATTTGTTCCGAAAGAGGATCATTCTTGTGGGTGACCCATGAATTCAGATGCTTATTTCAAGTAGTGTGCAAATAATTTTCTGGTTTAAAAGAAACTCAGATTGTCAAATTAGAATTGAATACATTGTGGACTCTCTGAAATTCTGGAGAATTTAGTTCTGGTCAGAAGCAGTTTTAACCATTCCAACAGAAAGTAAAAATCGTTCCTAATTAAGCAACCATATAGTCTAAAATTTTACCCTTTGGTAAAGCATTGTTCTAAAATCTTATTTGAATCTATGTTTTCTCAAGTTTATTAGCTGTCTCTAGCAGTGTTGTTTTAAAACAGTTTATTCAATTTGCTTTAAGTAGAAATAAACATTTGTTCTTTAGAATTATGATGATTATTCAACCTGTATTCCCCTGGCAGTTCCAAATTTAACTATGGTGTTATGGTTTTCCCACTGACCATAAAAATGTCCCAGATAATCTAATATTTTTTCATTCACGCTGTCTCGCACATGTGGAAGAGTCTGAATCTCACATCTGGAAGCAGCGGGGCAGTTGTTTCCCAGGCCACATGTCTGTTTCTTTGGGGGCCAGGGGAGGCTTGCAGATATGGGCGCCACTCTTAGCTTCTCAGCTGAGGAGGAAGGGAAGAGGTGACTGGGTAGTGAAGAATGGAGCAAGTGGTAACCTGAGCTTAAAATTTGCAGAAGTCTCCAGCTGAAGCTGGAGACCTCTTCAATTTCTGTGTGTTCCCCAGTATGTGAATCTGGAGGCTATGTCCACACAAGATAATGGCTCTAATCTAGGACTCATTCTCAGATACCAACAGAACAATTTGTAAAGAAGTCAGTGGACCAAGCATGGAGTCATTTAGCAAGAATTTATAGAGACTGTATTACCAGCGTATGCCAATTACTCTTTAGAGCACTTGGAGATACGAGAACACAGTAAACAAAGCCCTCTTGTCATGTTGTCTGGATTCTGAGCAGGTAAAACACTCCAGGAATAAGTGAGAAAAAAAAAAAAGTAATCTGTCATATGAGGGTTAATATAATTTTTAAAAACTAAATCAAGATAATGGACTAAAGACTGAGGAAAAAGATGTTTGAAATAGCATGGTTAGAAAGGCTCTCTCTAAGGAAGTAATACTGGGGCTGAGAACGAATGTGGTGAAGGAGGAAGCCTTGGGGAAAAGAGAGAAGACAAGTGCCATGGATCCAAGGTGACAATTTTGACACATTCTGGTAACAGCAAGATGCCAGGGGGCTAGGCTGGGCTGAGCAAGGAGAAGATGGTGGAAGTTAAAACAGCAAGGTCATGGGAGACAGTCTGTGGAGAGCCTTGGTGAAGTCTATGGTAGGTGTAATGGGAAACCACTGGGATGACTGGCAATCTGAACTGCTATTACCAAGGAGCAGGCTGCAGGGGGAGGGATCCGAGCTCACATTCTGACGTGCTGAATTTAACATGACCATTACATTCTCAGCTGAAGTATCAAAGAGTCAATGTGTTATACAACTTTGGAGTTTAGGGAAGAAGCATGGGCTAGAAACATTTATGAATCATCAATATAAACGTAGCAGCTGAAGCCAGGAGATTGGATGCAATCAAGTAAATAAAGAAGTAGTGAAATAAAGAAGATGTTTGACAGCTGTTGATAACAGTGAGGGGTTAATAACATATGCATGGATTGACACAGCTTTATATCAATATACTTTAATAGTTTAAAATATCAAGAGGTTACTGCTCTCATTCTTTGTGTGAGACGCAGCTCCTTTTATCCCCTCATTACCTCTTTTCAGGGAAAAGGAGAGCAAAGGTGATTTTTCATACCCAAGATATTGATGGGAACACTTGCTCCGACAGGGCAGGGTCACTGCACTTTAACAGGCATGCATCCCTAGCCAGTTCTCTGTGCCACCACTCCAGTTCTGCCTGGCTGGTTTTGAAAGACATTCTTACTCTTTGAGTCTGACAAATTGTATTTACTTCCTCTGTGTTCTCCCATGCAACAGTCTGCCCTGCAGTGACTGAACCTTCAGAAAGGTGGTGCATGCCAGTCTTGTGATATTTTCTGTTCCGGCATTCTACCCTGGGTAGTGGGGCTATTCAGCCACCCTTGTTGATCCACAGCTGTTTCAGGGCATGTTAGCTCCTTTGCAGAAATAGTCATTTTCTGGATAAAGGAAACAGAACTGAAGCACTCATGTCAGCTGGGAAGCCAGATCCTTTAATTTCTTGTCTAGCAGCAAACTGTGCTTTGGAAGGTGTTGGTTGAAAGCTCATGGCATCATCAATTCTTCATTGTGTGTTGTTCCTGGGAGAACTTCTGAGGGGAGGAAGGGGGCTTTGGGAGCAGAACAAAAACAGAATTTTTAAAAGGTGTTGCTAGCAAATGTGTGGTGACCTGAATATGATGAAACACTGTAAGGTAATGTGAGTTTTTTGATGCTGTTGACTCTTCCTACCTGGCTAGACTAGTTCCTTAGGGCAGGGGTTATGTTTTGTTCACAGACATATTTCCAGTGACTAACATGATCCCTGGGCCATGGGAACCATTCAATAAGGCTTGTTGAATGAGGAAAGGAAATAGTGCCCTTGGCATTATCTGTTTTCTTTGAAAGGGGGCAGTATCATGTTCTCACAGGGGCTATTCCATCTTCCTTTTTCCCATGGCAGGAGAATTCACCCCTCTACCAATGATTCTATTATTTCCAACTCTCTGGAGGAAACAGGGGATCTGAAGGTCATCGATGGCCTTGGCCAGGAATTTGGTAAAGTCCTATCAGACCACCTTCCATTGCTACTTAAATGTTTGCATTCTTGTCTCCCACATGGTCAACTCACTGCTCCAGAGTCACCTGTGAATTCTAACCCCATGTATACTCTGTCACACATGTTTTTTTTTTTTTTTGTGTGTGTGTGTGTGTAGGAGAATTGGAGAATTGGAATTCTCCCCCAGTCAGATTTTCTCTCTTCTCTGTGGTCCAGCTCTGGTAAACTCACTGACTCATGACTTTCTCAGAACATCTATGGAATTTAGAACCTGGGTTATTCACTTTCTACTCACCACTTCTTTGCATTGTTTGTGTGCATTAATGGAGAAGTTCTCAAACTCAGAATTTACCAGAATCACTTAGAAGGTTTGCTAAGATGGATTGCTAGATACCACCTCCAGGTATTTTGATTTTGCAGGTTTGGAATGCAGTCTGAAAAATTGTAGTTTTAAAATGTTCGAAGTTGGTGCTCTTGATGTTGATACTAGGACCACACTTTGAAAACCACTAGACTAGTAGTTCGTGGTCTTGGAAGTATGTTAGAGTCTCCCAGGAGAATGTTTGCTATATACAAAGCTTTCTTAGTCCAGAAGAGTTTAATTAGAATTGCTGACTAGAGGACCTAAAGATATGAAAGAAACCATTCTATTCTTCTCTCGAAATTGCCATATTTCTGTAATGTAGAAACTTAGGCTTTACTGGAAGTATTAGAGAAAAATTCGTCTAGGAGATGTTGCATTTTAAAAATGTCCACGGACAGTATTTCTCTATGATAATATAAAAAGTATGTTCCCTAAACTAGCAACTTTAGCATCATGTGAGCCCCACATTTGACAGGTCTAATACATCAGACTGTAATTTTGAAATCCTGAAATCCTGAAATCTTCTTTTAACACACTCTTCAGGTGACTCGGTTGCACACCCAATATTGATAATGACTACCCCATTAGCTAGACATATACATTGATATTTGATTCAGTTCTCAAGCACAATTATGCAGTTGTGTTCATTGGGGGAATTTTAAACAAATATAGCCACTCCACCTCAGATGTTTGGACTTAATTGTTCTGGGTGGGCATCAGTAGTTTTCAAAATATTGCAATTGATTTTATTGTACAGCTGGGGTTGTGAAATGATGGAGATAAATTCTGTTTTGTAACCAATTAACCTAACCATTTACAATGGCTGTGGCTCCATTTCCACATGAATGAATGGACCTTCTAGTTGATCAGATTTGTTATAAATGGAAATGTCAGTTAAAATTACCATCACCAAGTTCTGAAGGGGACTTGTACTGAAGTACAAGTAGCAGTGAGAAAACATAGTGATAAACAGGTAACTGCTGCTGCAAGAAACAGGCTAGAATACTTGAGAATTTATGGAATAGAAAGAGGGTATGTGTCAGGAGGGGTGGAAAAACACATCGTTTAATATTTGACAAACAGCAAGAAACAGGAAAAATGTCTATGAGGTTATATGGAAGAAAATTAGCATGAAGTTGAGATTAGGGAGAAGAAATTAGTGCACGTTAGAATAAACTTCTCTGATTTTGCTGATCTCTTTGCCACCATGCAATTCTATAGAATTGAATTTTAAATCTTTCAAATAGTGAAACATACAACAAAGACATTCTTTTTCATTGCATATTCTTCCACAGACTTTGTAATGTACCCTGAGATGTATCTAGGGGTAAATCTTTGTTTTCTTCAATATCTTACTATTAAAAATTAATTTTTTATCTATGAAATACATCTAATACCAATAAATGGTCATTCTAACCTTGTCTTTGGATGTCTTGATAAGTCATGTATCTATAAAGTTCTTTTCAAACTCCTTTACAAGTTGATCCTTTCCAAACCAATAGAATCTATTTAACACTGTTTTCCGTTAGAGATTAGAAATACCTCCAGAAGGAAATTCTTATGAAGTCAGAGTGTGTCTCTACATACTCTTGTGTCACGAAGTACCAACATTTTTGCTTCTGATTTCATTAAAATAAGATCCAAATTTGCACTAAAAAAGATAGAGGATAGTAATGGATTAATTGCAAAAGTTGCCAGTTCCTCCCCTCCTTGTAGCCATACTCCTTTGCAACGTGACTAATATTCTTCCCAGTCAAGATCTCAAAATTTTCCTGATCTTTGAGTCCAACCTTGTCAATGCCTTGATTTCATCTATGGCATGTAGCAGGAATGACATCGTGCCAGTCCTCAGACCAGGCCTCATGGGACATTGTGCACTTCTATGTTTACTCTTGGAGCCCTACTGGCTGTGTGAGAACTAGCTCCACCTAGATGCCCCAGGGATGGAAGTCCACATTGCTCAGAGGAGAGTCCCAGCTGAGCCCATCCTACATCAGCAGCTCTGAACCAATGCAGCAGCTGACATGGACACCTGAAAGGAGTCCAGCTGAAACCAGAAGAACTAGCCAGCTGGGCTTAGCTCACATTGCTGGCCAACAGAACCATGAGGTAATAGATAATCATTGCTGTCAATTACAATTTAGTAAAACTTTAGTAAAACAAAAATACTTTATAAGATAGTTGCTGGGTAGCTCATAAAGTGGTAAAGCCTGACTGGCAAAGAAGGTAAAATGTTGGTCCAGGCGTTCTTCCCCCATACTTATGTTAACCCAAAACTTAGTGGATTACTGACAACTGCAAGCAGGAAGAAGTATGTGTGCAGTGCTTGGAATCAGACAACATTATCTCACTTGGCATGTTAGTGCATATAAGTCAAACCTCTTATTTCAAAAAATATATATTATCAGCTAAGATTTTTCATAAGATTATTTTCGTTAGCAAGGGAGGAAAATTTTTGTAATTCAAAGGAAAGGGGGCCTGAGGTACTCTGGTGTCAGAATAAGCACAGGAGGGAACAAAGGGGAGAGAGAAGAGATCAGGCTAAATTTCAAAGCCATGTAAAAGGGGCTGAGAATATCCTCAACTGAAGCGGTCATAGTATGTGCTGGAAATGGATATCAGAGTCCCTTTGATTTTTCTAGCTATTAAATCTTCTAACTGTAAGACATGTTTCTCTATACGTAATAGCAACTGATTTCTTTTCATCAGTGCATGAGTGGCATATTTGCACGTTTTTTTCTGATAGAAGGAAACTGTAGTTCTTTTTGGTTCTCAAAGGGATTATTGAAAACCAAACCCTACCCTAATTTAGGAATCCCTCAAGTATTAGCAAAATTCAAAGTGCCAACACACAATGATGAATATCTACAATGCACACAAGTGCATCAAGGGTTTAGATAATGACTGTCCCTCTTGGGTCACTAGTAGAATATGAAGTATCATTTATTAGCACCATAGGCCAAAAATTTATAAATGCCATTTCATCAAATCCTCAAAAACTGCTTTGTAAGATACCATTTTGTAAGTGAAGAAACTAAAGATTAGCATAGGAGGATAATGAATGAATTTGGATACTTTGATCACATGCGATAGGATATTTAATTCCTAATTACCTCAACAAATGCAAGTAATTAGCTCATGTAATAAAAAAGAGGTGAGATGGATCCAGGGTTGGCTATGGTTTGGTCAAACCTTTTGTTTAATTGTTCTGAGAGTCTTTCTCTTATTTTAGTTCTGTATTTCACCAGCTTACTTTATGGTGCTTGTTGCAGGTCCAACCTTCTGAACTGTATACATTTAGGCTCAGGTGCCTTGAGCAATGGCCATGATCATTCCCAACTAAAGCAGAGCAAGGAAACTGATGCCATTAGGTGGCTAGTAAATGGCAGAAAATGGTAGTAAGTGGTAGAAACAGCGCTTGAACCTTCATTTCTATAGTTCTAAATTCACATCCTTACTTTTTTACCATTGCTGTCTTCATCCAGGAAGTGATGGGTCTTCAGGGTTGGGCAAAGAGAGGTGATCTTAAAATATTCACTAACTTGTAACAACTTCTGCAGTCTGGACATGAAAAGAATGATTGTACCTGAACTCTGAGAATTAACAGTGAGGGTTGTCCTCCCTGCCAGTGGTAGAGTTATCAGAAGACTGCAGTCATTTTGCTCTACTATCCTGACAATTCAGGGAATTTTTATAAGCAGCAATTTTTGTGAAGGAGGGGTTAAAATGACTTCTTAGACGTTGACGGTCCATCTCTAATAATGCCTGTTAGCAGAAGGAGGACAAAGCTACAATTCAGCAGCTAGGTCTTGGTGATGTCATAAATACTTATGACAGCAGTAGGACTTTAAGATTGAATTACCTTCTTTGTACCCACTGAAGGAGCAAGGCTTGCTGTGTGTAACACATTGTGTAAGCTCCATGGTGCTTGGCAGTTTTCACATGGTGCCTGGGAAGAAGAGAACTTGATCTGTGAACCCAGAAGATCATGAATCTGATACGCAGAGGGACAATTTAACCCCGCAAATTGTTTTGGTCTCCAATATGTAATTTTCAAATTAAATAAATTAATATGTGCTGACATTTCCCTAGCCTAATCTTTAAGTATCACAGCTCAGTGAGTCTCATGTCAAACACCTCCTTATGCAAGAAACACTATCGCCCCATACCATGGAGTCAGTTCAGGATACAGATGCTTTAAAACTAGTTAAGTTCAAATGCTCATAGTAGGCAAGGAAGATGGAATCGAGCTTGTTTCTGTTACCAGTGAAACATTTTGTGAGAATGTTACCAGTTGAATGAATATTTTAGGAGTAGAAGACATAAACAATTCAGGATTTAATTTTAAGAAACACCAAATTTGAAAAATCTGATGTGTATATAATAAAAGACTGGTAATGTCACCAAAGAGAAAATGGGATTTACAGATAGTTGACAAATAATTCTTAAAATACATTTTAAAAATTCTTTTTATTTTTGTCACTATTCTGGTATTCTCCATTTTTATTCAGTATGGTGGTATTCATATATAATTTTTTTGCTTCATTACTTTTTTCCTAGGAAAAGGAACTAAAAAATAGAATCATGGTTTTCCTAAATTCATATGATTACTGCAAAGATATCTCAAAATCAAAACTGTTGAAAATCTGCTTGAATTAGATTTTTGTTAGTTTTTTTGGAGGAAAATTTTAAAAAGTGCCTTATGAATTCTCTTTGGCTGTCATTGGTTGTTTACAGCAGAGATGAATGGGAAATTGAATCCAATTTGAGGATAGTCCAAAGATTCATTGAGGTAACACCCCAATTATCCTGAAAGGACAAATCTTAGGTATTGGCTACTGTCAAATGTGTTAAGATAGGAAAAAATCAAATACATTACTAATTTAAACCACTTAAATACATTACTAATTTATATAAAGAAAAAAGCATGTAATAATAAAAGTCAGATCTTTCCATTTAAAATTGATTTGTTGCATTTTAAAATTGATTTGTACAATTAAGATTTTTTTATTGATAATGGTAGGGTTTTCATTTTCCAAGATTAATTCTTATGTATTATATATGAACTGCATTTAATGTGCAGATGTATTCATGATTTTCTTTTCCTAAGATCTTGCAGAAATTAAAAGAATAATTCCATCAGATCAATTATTGGGCTGCTTTTGAATAAAGAAGCAGTATTCTGAAATATTCATTACAGAGATGATTTATTAAGAGCCATGTTATCCAAATCTGAAAGTAACAGAAGACTTTATTTCATGGGTTTTTGTTGGATTCAGTTTCACCATTTCTGGGATACATCTTCCTTTCTCCTATGTGAAATTTTCCTTTCTAAATATTCTCTAAAGGCAGTCATGTGGTTTAGGGTGAACAGGACTGGCTAGCCTAAGCTTGGGAGAGCAGTCATGCTAACCTAGAAAGACAGAACCAGTGAATTTTTCACCAGCCCACAGCAACTTTTCTAGGGGGAATGGAATTCAGGATTCATTGAGAGTATACTTCGAAGCATATTTTCCTGAAGGTATTGATTAAAAATTTGCCTATACCTGAGAGGTAAGGCCTGGAAAAACATTGCTGCATACTGAAGGCTGTACAATTATGTGAGATGAGTTGGTGGTTTGAGTCAAGAGCTCAGCTGACCAAAATTCCATTCACAAAACTCACCAATACAATTTTCACTCTTGTTGGCAGTGTCCCGAGAGGGTGTCCTAATGCCCAGGGACTGCTAAGAGGTCATCTCCTATTCTGATAGTGTCTTGTGGGGATATGAGAAGAAAATTACTTTCTGATGACTCTAAGATCCTAGCTCAGAAGAAATGAAAATACTCACTTCCACAGTGTTAACTGCAAGGAAAGCTTAATTAAATAAAAGCTATTTTATCCAGCAGCTTTTTGAACTAAAAAGATTTATACCTATAGACTTTATTTAGACAGAGCTCAGTTTCATGCGACTGTCTAATGCCTTGGTTTGTGTATATTACCAGCTGTGGACGTGAGGTGCTGCAAATAATACAATTGTTCATACCTAGATAAACAGACACCTAGTGTTGACACATTTATAAAAAAGGTCATTTTAAATTTTAGAGTTGGAAGAATGCTTGATATGAAAAGAGATTGTCATTTGATACTTGAGACAAACTATAAGGGAGTTATTTGATTTTACAAGGTAACATTTAACTATATTTGACTGACATCACAGAGGATACAGAAGGAGTCTAGAACTTAGTTTTTATTATGTTCCTATAAAGCATGCTTTCTCCTTGTGTTCCTCTCTCTTTCCCTTCTTTCCTTTTTCCAGTGACGAATAAAGGCAATTTTCATAGCCAAAAATTGAAGAAAACTTTGAGAAATTAAACCATTTTGATTATGATTCTTTTGGCCAAGTCTTAAATATAAGGCTCCCCAAAGCCCCTTTCTTATCCCCAGAGGCTTCCATTAGAGTCCTGTGAGCAGATCATAGGGAAGGACAGCAGTTCACCTTTCAGTCACCATGTCAGGACAACACAGCCTGAAGTTTCTGCAGTCTAAAACACCATCTTGCTCTGAGGACCTCTGAGGATGGATGATTCCACCTGAGGCCTCAGGTAGCTTACGGAGGAAGCAGAGCAGCTGTGAACCATCAGCCAGACAGGAATAGCAGCTTCTGTGGTGGGCTTGGGATGGAGAAACTTAGGGGAATAGAAAAATGCTAATTGTTAGACCGGATTTGATTCCCACAGTAGCCCCTCTGCCCACACTCAACCTGTGGGTTTATCTGCCTCTCACCTCGCCTTCTTCTGTCCTAAATACCATGTAACCATTTGACTCCCTTATACCTCATACCTAAGGCTGGAAGCAATCATTTACTTCTTTGTTTTAAATAATTTTCTTTTATAGGTATATTTAGGTGAATGAACATCTGAGTATAATCTATGGGGCCTAGTGAGTTTGCATGCATCCCTCTTATATTTTACCTTTTTTCTCTGTTATCCTAGAAGCAGAGTTCCATTAATGACATTAATAAAGTGAGGACTGATTAAAGGACTATGGAGATGCATCAGTCAGAGGCTAATGGGCAGCAGGAGGCATGTTCCAGTGAGGTGGCAGAGGCTGATTTACAAAGGCGTAGTTACAAAGCTGTGGTTTGGGTGGGAGATAACCACCAGAAATCATGGAGGAGACCGGAATGTGGGTCTGGCAGGGCAGGCAGAAAACACCTCGCATTTGAACAAGTGTGAGCAAATAGGGATTTTGACAGAACTTTTCAGAAAACGTGATGTGGACTCCTGCCCATTTCTTCTTTTCTGGAGCTGGCCCCAGTGTTGAAGACTTTGATAGGTGCTCTGTTACATGGAAGGAATTGATAGACAGTGTCCACTGAGGTTGGAATGTGGCTTCTAAAGTCCACACATTAAAAACTTAATCCCCAAAGCAACAGTGTTAATAGATGGGACCTTAAGAGACAATTAGCTCATCTGGGTTTTTCTGTGATGCCTGGATTAACATCCTTGTTAGGAGTGCAGTCCTTTATCATGAAAGTAGATGCTGTAAAAGTGAGCTCAGCCCCTTTTGCACTAGCTCTCATGGTCTCTTGCTCTTCTGTCTTGGGATGGTGTAGCATCCCTGTCAATTGCCTGAACCATGCCTTGGACTTTCCAGTCTCTATCAATAGGAACGAAATGAACTTCCATTGTTTATAAATCACCTAGTCCCAGGAGTTCCGCTACAGGAGCACAAAACAGATTAAGACAGGATCTGACTAATCTCTGATACTTTATTCTTCAATTATGCTGGGATGTGTAAGGATAAGCCAATATAGGTATGAGTCTAAGAAGTGCAACAATTATGCTTCAGTTTTAATTGCAAGGAATGAGTGACAATGTTAAGGGTAAGTACAAGGGCCTTGGAGGTACTGTATCTCCACAGCAGGGCATGTTGGGGGTGATTTCTAAATGGAAAAGATGCCTAAGATGAATTTCTAAGGACAGAAAGAAGCAACTTGGTGAAGGATGTAAGAACTTTCAAAGCTAGGCATGGTGGGGCATGTCTGTAATTCTAGCACTCTGGAGACTGAGGCAGGAGGATCACTGCAAGTTTGAGGCCAGCCTGGACTACAAAGTGAGTTGAGGGTCAATGTAAACTACATAGCCAGACCCTCTCTCAAGAAAACAAAAATAAAAACAGGCAAACAAGCCAAAAAATAACTTCCACACTAGCTGACACACTGGTTTGCAGGGAAGGATTGTGAGAAGACCGCAGATTTAAGGTTGGCTTACTCAGATAGAGGCTGTATAGTGATGGCTGCAGAAAGATCAGACTGGGGTGACAGATAGGATCCCATTTTTTTCAGAGGGATTTGAGGTACCATGCAATTTTGTTTCTTGATGGCAACAGGAAATGATATACACAGATTTCCATCTTAAAAAGTCAGTCTGGCAGAGAGAGGAAAAATGATGGGAATTCAGCAAACCTGGGGACAGTGACTGCTGCTAGGGAACTCTGGGCAAAAAATGAAGACGACCAGAGCTGAGAAGCTGTACCAAGATGGATAGAATTGAGGGGAGAGTTAATGATTTTATGGTGCAATTCCACGGGGATCACTGCTGACTGGGTGTCAGAAGGCAGGGAGGACTCCACCCTGTTTTCCCTGACACCACCGGCAGCTGAGGGCTGCTGACTGACACGTGGGAAACAGCGAGTTGGACAAATCTGCTGAGGATGTGAGGGATTGCCATCTGACACTTAGGTCTGGGTTACCACCGGGTCCTCCAGGTGGAGGGGTGCAGGCTTTTAGGTTTCTGGGCCTGGAGAATGCTGAGGACCTGAAGTGTACTGTGGGTTTCAGTTTTCATTGTGATGCCTGGCTGGCTACAGTGAGTGGTTTTACAAGTTCAAGTGTATAACACATCTTTTGGTGGAGATAGGATCTAGGCCAAGGGCAATGTGTCATATTTTAGTTCTCTTTCACCAGAAATTAAAGCCTCTGTTATTCACACAAAGTTGTGTCAAGGGGGCAAAGTATATGGTGGGCATAAAACAGAAGATTGTGCTTGTTTCATTTTGGCAAATCAGACCGGGCATGAGATAGATATGAACATCAGTACTAGCGAATTCCTTAAAGAACTTGGAAATTAGGTCAATGTTTTCCTGAGAAAACATGTAATTATAAAATGATGAATAATTGGATTTCTTTAAAGGAGGTAAGAAAATAATATTAGCCACGGTGGATCAAATGTTCACCATGAGTCAGCACAAATAAGCAGTTGTTACCAGAGAGAGAACAGAAGCCCAAAAAAAGTAAATTGTGAAATATAAGTCATGGCTAAAAGCCAGATTTCAGAGCTAGGTGAGTTTCAGAGAACTTGGCGAACATCCAAATGTTCAATGAACTGCTTTAGAAACACAAGGTACAGTAATATATCAGCAGTAATATTTAAGGTTGAGTTTTAAGTATCATTTTATATCAGCTAATGTCTGCTGGTGATTCCAATGACCTAGTTAGTAGCTTGCCTATGAAGTAAAGTAGTTTTAGAAACTTTGCCACTTGAGCTGACCGAGTTTTATAGGCTAAAACTGTGCGGGTTTTTTTTTCTCATATTTTTCCACCACGCATTTTAATTCTAAGTGCTGTGCATTTATGAACTTTCCTTGACTTATTTTAATACTTACTTTCAGTTAATGACTGATCAACTTGGCAACATAGGCTTAGGTGGGTAATTAAGGATGTACTGGACATAAACCAGTTAATACACATTCTTTCTAAGGAAAAACAGTTGCTTTGTTTTGCATATATCTTTCACATTAACCCAACAAACCACACAGGCTCCTAGGGCCATCATAATGTATTGCATAAAATGTCTATTATTATTCTGGAAGGCACTAAATACATATTATTAACCTAAGAGGCTGTAATGGGTGCCTCTGATTTGCTCTTAGCTAAATACTAGAAGGGTTGTAGACCTGCCAACTGGAAAACATTAATTTTTACCACCACCATTATGGAAGTGGAGTGGAGGGCAAGAGGGTGGAGTGGAGAATTCTTCTAAAGGCCTTGGATACTAAAAGAACAAAGCACTGCTTTTAATGATTATTCACTGGTAATTCACCTTTCAGTGAGTGATGTGTTTATCATTATTTACCATAGTGCTAAGCCTGGCTACCAAATATAACTGTTGTGGTGATAATGAGTTTAGACCCAAGAGAATAGAGAAAATGTTGACAATAAGTAAATAAGTAATAACATCTAGAGAGAAGAAAACTGGCCTAAAACATCATCTGGTTCCAAGATAAAGTAGAAATAACTTAACTTTTCCATTGGGCCTCAACAAAATTTCTAATTATTGAAAACTGTACATCAGTGTTTAGAGCTTCCCAATCAAAAGCTCTTTGAAACTTATCTTCCTATACAGGTTGTTGTTTTTCTTTCCTAAAGTAGCAGTGATACTGCTGCACAATAGCTAAGTAAGGGAATAAGAGTTTCCTTGCTTTCTGAAGATGGTATTTATTAATTTATATATTTTCATACATGCTTCCAAAGGGACATTTCATGTGCCTGTGATTTTTGCTGGGACTGGCCTCCCTTTCTCTCTACCTTTCTTCTTCCAGAAATGATGGTCCCTCTCTTCTTTCCCCCTTTTCTCTCCTCCTTCCCCCTCCCTTATTCTAATCTTGATTTTGGAGGTAGATATTTGTTTCAAATATTTATCCATGCTTGAGAATAAGTGACTTCCCCACTGAAAACAAATAAGAGAAAAAAATACACAACTTGACTTTGAACATATTACACAAAACCAGCAACTTATTTCTCCTGCTTCCCAAATGTAGCACAAGTGCTAATAATTACAGGTTGCAGAGTGATGGGAGGGAGGGAATGCATGTCCCAGCCTGCAGCCCCTGTGGTCCATTATTGAGTTCTCCAAGACAGGGCAGCTTAGCAGAAAGCTCATGTAGAGGCCAGTCAGGCTCCTACGTGGCTGAATACAGAGTGGGGTAAAGAACTACCTGGGGGAATCCAGGCATCCTGCTGCATGCCTGTAATCCCAGCACTCTTGAGGCTGAGGCAGGAAGATAGACAATTTGAACCCAGCCTAGGCAACTTAGAAAGGTTCTGCCTCAAAATAAAAAATATTAAAAGAAGGATTGGAAATGTAACTTAGTGGGAAGGCCATGAGTTCAAGCCCCAGGACCAGGAAAAAAAAAAAGAAAGAAAAAAAAAAACCTTCCTGGGTGGGTAATCCCCTATGGCAAACTCATGAAGATAAACAACAGGCTAGAACAATAACTTACATTCCTAGACCATAGTATAATTGAGAAAACACGTTCATTTTGTTGATCCTTATCAAGATGGCCTTTCAAGATAGGTGTTATTACCTTCTGCCTTTTACAGAAGAGTGAGAATGAGCCCTGTGATATTAAGCAACTTACCAAAGTCACCCAACTTCCGCCATTTTCCTCTGCCATTCATCTGCCAGCTATCCTATCAGTGGGTTTTTAAGGAAATAAAAGCATACTTTTAGGTGAGAAAATACTTTTATCAGAATTGAGGTCAAGGAATAACCAGGAACATTTAAGTAAAAAAGAAACCTAATAACCTTCCTATCTACAAGGAGTATCTCCTCACTGGGCTAAATAAAAAGCAACTGCATAAAAGCTCTTCTCACTGGCATTTCAATCCAAGAAAATGTCATTATTTCACCCAAGTCTCCTGGAGGAAAGGAGCTACTGTGTGTTAAATTTTAGGGTTAGGGAGGGAAAACTTAATGGGGTTTTCATAAGTGATCTTTCATTCCACACACATTCTCTGTGTACTATGCTTTGGAGAAATGTTAGGGTGTATCCTGGCACACAGATGTGTCTTAAAGTCTTCAGATGATTTAATTCATTTTTTTCTACACATACTGGCATAACAGCAAATATTTTCAAGTATAAAATGAAAAACAAAGTCAGAGAACAGAATATTGCATAACACTGAGATGTTTGTTGCCTGTGTGAGTAGCTCTCCAGGCCGATGGGGTTTATCGCTTCCTGATCCCACCTGTGGTCCAAGTTCAAATTCAAGAATTATGAAGTTGTGACTTTTCAGATACATCCAAATATTAAATCTGTCATAAGGAAAAGCAATGATCAGTTTCCTCAAGAAAGAGTGTAATTTAACTTGAATACGTATTTTCCTCCATGAAACAAAAAATGAAGGTACTTTAATTCATTACTGAAAAAAACCCTGAGTTTTAAGTATGTTTTCATGTCCTAAATTAGTCTTTTTAAGCAAAACATTGTTTATAATTGATACAGACATAGCATTCTAATTAGGAGTAGTAGGAGCAGGATTCTTGTTCACTATTTCAACATTTAATAATACCTAGATACAAAACGTCATTCCCTTGTATCATATAGAAACAGCAAGTTTATTTTGGTTTGAGAAATGGGAAAATAAACTGCAGTCTTGACCTTCTCTTTGTTGTTCCAGCTTTGTGTCACTGGCGCTGGTGTGACTGGCCATGGGAAGGGTTAATGAGGCAAGACCAGCACTGTGACAATTATTAACCTGCAAATGTGCTGTGGCCCAGTCGGTGCAAGCCAGTGATGCTTTTAAATGGCTCAGGAAATAGCATTCCAGTTTGAACTCTGCATTTTATTAAATTGTTTTGATGAACATAGGAGAAATGGATAACTTTTAGATGTAAAGCGACCTAATGCCATCCATGGCCATTCACGTGGGCTGATAGATTATCCCGCCCTTCGGTGGTCATTTATTTCTCTGGGAAAGCTGGGGCTTGGTGTAACATCTGGTTCTCAGTGATATCCTGCTGGTCTTATCCAATTTTCCAGCTGGGAGCATGAGGCACAGGGAGGTCGGGAGACTTGCCTAAAGGTCACTTGGTAGCTCAACTGGGATTATAATTCAAAATCTTTCTGATTTTCCCATCCTTTGCTCAGTGGACCACAAAACCCTTGATCCCATCTTCTCAAGCTTGCCTGAGCAGGAAGAGAATGTTTAGGTCTATCAAATTAAATATTGGCCTCTATCATCTTCTTAAAACAAGTGTTAAACTTTCTCTGGCCTAACTCTCAGGGAATGTCTTATTTTCATTCTAACACCTGAAAAATGCATTTCTGTCCCTGTAGCTGATCGTGTTAGGAAAGTCCATGCCTGTCACTGCTCAGATCCTGCTTTCAGGTGAAATGTTATGGGAACATCACTAATATGATGCATGGATTATGGGCCTTGCTCCTGCTGTACATGGGTTCACAGTACTTGTTCACTGAGAACAAGTTTTATAGTCATCCTGGCTTCCTGCATTAGAAAGTTTGAGTCTTGTGCTTTCTTCAGTCTAGGAATCTTCTAGACTGATTTCTGCATGTTTTACTTTTCATGATTAAGGCTTAGTGAAATCATACCTTCTCAGGGAGAGGCCTACCCTAACCTCCTAACATAGTGGCTTTCCTTATTATTGTTTTCTTCATTGTAGTTACTAACATTTAAAATTTTGTTGATTTCATCTCCCTCAATTTCATTGTGTCCTTATCCGGCTTTCCTTATTATTGTTTTCTTCATTGTAGTTACTAACATTTAAAATTTTGTTGATTTCATCTCCCTCAATTTCATTGTGTCCTTATCCGGAGCATAGGAATCTACTGTCTTATTTTCCAGTGTATCCTAGGTGGTGTTTGATATGTAGAAGTTCAGTAAACATTTGTTGAAAAGATGAATAGCCATTCCTGATAAAAGAAAGACTCTCATCCATTTTTTTTCTTTTTATTATCATTCAAGGAGTTTCAGAGGGGATGCCCACGGGGTAGTGAGGGCGGACTGAGATGACCCTTACGCAGCCAGCCAGATAGGTGAATTAACCTCCAGGTCAATAGGATGATGGATGACAGCTGTCTCTGCCAATCGTCCTCTCAGCCACAGCCTCAGCCTTGGAATTGCCCTCAGGCAGGGCTTGTGAACAGCAGGGAAAAATCATTCTTGATATATTTACAGTCACAGTTCATTTTTTATCTAAATTTGCACTGCCCACTTTTATCACCTACTCTGTTTATACAATTGATGCTTAGTGGTGTTTGGTCCCTTCCAAAAGCCAGATCCACACCTGAAGACTGACCAGTAAGCCAAATACCGAAGACAAAATACCTCACACTTGAAAAGTAATTCCCCAATTTTTTATTAATGGGTATCTTATGCAGGAGCCCCACAGGATAAAACTTCTAATGTCTTGTTAAAGTATTCAAGGTCATCAATATTTTTAGAGTTCAGCCAGATTATTTTCAAAACATACTTATTTATGACCCTTGAGAGGAAATGAAACTGTAAGATACCTAAGTTCCTCTTGCTGGTGACCCTATACCTAAGTCACTCAGCGTTTATAACTTGAGAGTCTGGCCAACATTTTATGGATGAGGAGATAGGACCACAGAGTGACATTCTGAAGAGCAGCTTCTGAGTCACCCTGGCCTTCCTTGGGTGTCTACCTGTAGGCCTTCTGACAGCGGGACCCAGCACTGCTTACAGTGTCATCCTTGTGTTAAGTTCTCTCTAGAGATCATTTCTGCTAGCCAATTTGCCAACCACCATGCCAACTCTAGCAAGCCATACACCCTGGTCTGTGTGGTTGTGTTGGAGAACTGGGTGACAGTTTCCTCTCACTTGACAAAGGTTGTGCTATCAGTCCACCAAGAGTGATGGACTCAGGTAGGAAGAGAAGGATACCAAAGCCAGTTTTGTTACTGTCCCTTAAATTCTTTCATTGTTCTTACAAATAAGTGCTGTGTTCTTCCATGGTCTCAACGTAAACCCTCTGGGCATCTTTTCTGAGAGTTACCTAGTTTAAAGAAATGGAAAATCAGTTCCTTCTTGTTATGCATTAAAAAACTGATGGTCAACTTAACACTAGCTGAATTAAACCAGCATGATGCTGAGTGTAGATGGCCCACCTGAGGAAAGTTGCCAGCATAAAAACAGACTTGGAGAAGAAGAGCAAGGCACTGTGGCTTTCTCTAAGTATTGCCGTTTGAGTCTTTGGTTCTCCTGGGGGAGCTTGTGATGACTAGCTTTCCCAGTGTGAGTTCGACCATTGTCATTGGAGGAGCTCAGGACCTTGTTGGTGACAGTGGCTGTGGTTCACTTTGGGCGAGCTCTGGTTCTTACATTGAGCATCCCTTCCTGGCTCCCAAGGGGAAGATGTATGCTGCTTAATCTCCAGGAGAAACTTGTCACACTGGCTTTCTGGCATGTACTCAACTGTTCTTATTGTTGGAAGAGCTTAGGACCTCCATGTCGCTGAGGATGGCTGTGGTGCTTTTCAGGACAGCCCTGGTCTTTGTTTTGAGTGTGACTTCTTGGTTCTAGTGTAGATCCATCAACCTACCAGCACAGCTCCTTCATCCTTCTGGCATAGACTTTCTAACTTCCACCACTGACCTTTGGGCCTTCCCAGGGCAGATCTGTAAAATAGACTGGTGTGAGTCCTTCTCATGGGCTCTACACTTCCAGTTGGACTCATGGGAGGCATTGTCATGGGCTCTAGGCTTTCACCTGGATTCATGCAGGACATTGCTGTGGGACCAGGCCCTTGGCTGAATATTCTGAGTCTTTAGTGTTGTAGATAGATTTCCTGCATTTTCTTGTGTTAACTCTGGGTGACCATCATAAAACAATATTATAAATTCTGTGTCCTGATTCTAATTGTTCTCCTCACAACCCCTGACTACAACACTTCTATCACATCAACTTCTGAATTCCTATGAGCATATACCTGTGAGACTGAGCCTCAAGTTCATTTGTTAATAAAACAAAGCACCATCCAACTATTAAAAATGAAATAAATACAGGTATTACATATTTCAGGAAAGCCATATTAGATCCTGCCACATGATTCTCCAGACTGACTGTACCACTTTGTTTTGAAAAATACGGTGAAGAATTCATGGGCTCTTTGAATGATGATGTCATTATCGTATCTTCTAATAATCATTTTGTTTATGTCATTGAGAAAGAATTAGGTCGTACTCACATATTTTCTGGAAAAGTCTCAAAAATGTCTCATTGATAGGGCTGGTACTGAGAAAATAAAATGCTTCATTAAAGCATTTCTTCCTTTTGAGCTAATAAAATGTGATCTTTGCTTTTCTTATTTTCATAAGTGGTATTAAAGCAACTCCCAACCTTCAGGCCCCCAGAGAATCATATAATTTGTAACTTTATATTGATGATGAGAAACCTAACTGTGAATTATTTTAAGACAGAAACAAATGTCTGTATTCAGAAAATAAACCCCAAACACAATTCAGACAAAACATACTGCCGAGTACAATATATCTTTAAAGAAAAAGACTGATTTCTAGTATTGTCACTGGGATATCACACTTACCATTTCTTTTTGAGAGAAGGGTCTGGGTGTCCTTCTAATCTTTCTGTGAAAAATTGGCTTTGGAGAACGGGCTGATAAGTTCTCATGTGGTTGATAAGCAATCCTTTCCCTTCTGTTCAGGACAATGATTCTGGGGGCCAGTATTTCCTCTTATTGATTGGAACCTCAAAATGAGTGCAGCATTTTGTGAATGAATCTTCTGAATGGTGGCCAGGTCATCATGTCATGTGTGTGCAGCCAACGCCTGATGGATGATGTTTTGAAACACATTGGGTGACACCATCAGAATTTTTTCATTGCTTTTTGAAGTAAACAATCTGATTCCATGGGCATCTTTTACACTGCATATTTTCCTATAAAGAAATAAACATTTTTTATTTGTTTGTTTAGAAAAGACTTGTAGAGTTATTTGGATTTGTGAAAAGTAATCAGACAGTATAACTGGAAAAAATGGAATTCCTATTTTTCATTGACTCATTCAACAATATTTGTGACATACTATGTGCCATCATGCCATGTAAAATATTATATTAGGACAAAGTTAGGTGCAGAAATTATTTGTTACCATTTTATTTTCTGAATGAGCAGTAATTGTGACGTAGTTGTTGCTATTGTTGGAATGTGTTTCCCCAAATTTTTATGTTGAAACTTAATTGTCAGTGTGAGGATACTAAAATAGGACCCATAGGAGGTGATTAAGAATGAGGGCTTCCCCTCATAAATGGGGTTAGCATCCTTTTAAAAGAGGGATGGCACCAAACTTGAAATTGCAAATGCTTGCAATTTCCAGCATTCAGAACTGTGAGAAATGGATTTCTATTATTCATGAACCACCCAGTCTCATATATTTTGTTATAGAAAATATCTAAGATCTTTCTGCAACACCACTGGAGTAAGTGAGAAGAAAAAGATTCAGATAGTTATAGCTGGAGTGTGACTGTCACACTGTCTCTCATGGGATGAGATGGTCTCATACAGTGCAGTGCCTACCTTTGCAGACAGGAAGAAAGTGCAAATTTTTCAGTGCAAAGATGACTACAGTAACTGATACTCCTTCTTCCTCAAATTCTTGTGTAGAAAGAGTGCAGAGGGAAACAAACTGGACACACAATTCTGCCATCGCCATAGACGAAAATAATAGACAGTGGTCCTCCACTTTTTTAATAGTTGAAATGTCAAAAGAGAGAAATCTGAAGGGGGTAATAAGAAGGGGAAATAGGAGAACAACTCAAACATTAATGGGGAATAGGACTTTTCTTGCACTGACCACAATACGTATGTTTGTTAAAAAGCAAGAGGCGGGAAGACATGCATGCCTGATGTTGAAGAAAAGCCTGTTTGTGCCTCACACACTGGAGAAATTGTTCGCGAACAGTTCATCCATGTGAAAATATGACCCGTGTCATCTTGCCAGGTTGTTAAGGCGCTGGGCTGCTGAGTAAGGCCCGATTGGGTAAATTCAAGATGCTGGGGGTGTGCATACTTCCTAGGGCCCAGTTTTTCTAAGAAGTAAAAAGGAAAAAAAAAGTCAGTGGAAATAAGGTTACAGAGTGGCACTTGTGTGGGCGAGACAGGGTCTCCATAGGGTGGGAACTGGCCTGCTCTCAGACATGGTCCATTCTTTGAAATTCTTCCCCATTTTCTTAGGGGACAAAACGAGAAAGAGAATAAATGCCTGACACTAACAGGAAGAAAAGAACAGTGATATTTAGAGATGGAGAAGAGGGAAAGGTTACAGAGAATCTGTGAAATGAATTTCCCATTATTCTCTGACTATGGTCAGATTCATGTTTCATAAAGTCTCAAACTGTCTGGAGCTAAAATTCAGGTCATCTGTTGTGAAACAAAACAGTTTTTAGAGGAGATTAGAAGATGTGAAACCTAGATCTGAGTGAATATTCAAAGTGAGGCAAGAAACATTGAATAATGGGTAAAAATTTTTTCCTGTAATACTTTAGGAGAACTGCCTGAAGCTTGAAGACACTTAACATGTATCCAAATTGGGGAGAAAAGCACAAAGTCACTCATCATTTAGCCTGTTTGGTTTAGTTAGGTTAGGAAAAATAACCACTTTAATCTCAGTGCTAGAACTTTAAAAACTGAATTGACATAATTGTAATTATGTTGGCTAATTTCCAGTGTCCCAGCCTCTCTCCTATTCAAAGGGTGATAAGCAGTCATGTAATTCACTCAACAAACACTAACAAAATCTTACTAACAGATGATGGACTGGGCCTGTAATCTCTCTGGCCTTACATTTCTTATCTGGAAATTCATGAAGTACAACTAGTTGATGTCCCCATTTTGTGTTTTGCATTGTATTATGTTTTCTAGCTTCAACATTTCAGTAAAGAGGTGATATAATTTGGATGCAAGTATTGAAATCAGTTGCTCAAAGATAGATTAGTAGCTTCATTATGATCTTTCTGCAATACCACTGGAGTATGTGAGAAGAAAAAAATCCTAAATTTGACCTTATGTGATACCAACTGTATTCCAGTATTAAATTTAGTGGGGGACAACTTTTATATATTTATTAATCAGAAAAGGAGTTAAGTAGGGTAGGATTTGGATTAAGTTTAAGTGTAGCATTCAGTTTTAGTGTGAAAAGTTGAAAATCCTCCCCTAAAATAAGGACTGAGGATTTATTTTAAAGGACCCTTTTGAAAAAGATAGATTTTTCTGATTCTCTGCTTTAAGGGTCTATCAGCATGTGCATATTTAGGTTAAATGCCTTGAGAAGAGCTAGTTATACAGCACCTCCAATGTCTAAGATTGGTTCTTAGATCACATTGGCACGTACTTAGTGAACCAGGGTCTCTGAGTAAAGGAGTGGAAACGTGCGATTCTTTTAAAGATCTCATAGTTTCCTCTGAGACAGGTATCAGCCTACTGATAAAACGTCATAAAATAACTCTCATCCTCACCTTCTGTAGGAGCAACCCTTGGATTAATCAGAGCTACTGGATTGTAATAAGGAAATGTGTGTTTAAAAAAATGAATACAAGGAAAAGATGACCTTAAGGTTACTCTGGTCTGTTGATGGGGTCAGGGGAAGGAAGGTTCAGAACCTAGTAGGGGAGAGGTCAGTCTGACACTGGCTGCAAAAGTTCACAAGTCTGCATTACAAATAATATATGTAGGAAATGAGTGTTTACTCCTCTCTAATGTTAGCAAACTGGAAGGATAAGATGGTTTCCTTCTGACGCGAAAAAGATCTAAATATGAGATGCTATTTTAAACAATGAGCAGCTGTTTCATCTTGAGCTAAAAAGAACAAAGAAAACAGCACAGGTCTACATAGGATATATTGTAGTTTCCCTTGTGTGTGTGTGTGTGTGTGTGTGTGTGTGTGTGTCCCTCTACTCTTTTTACTTAGGGTAACTGAAATGTCATTTTATCCTGGGATGTTTTCTTTTCCAATGAGCGATGTAAAAAGTTAAAATACTGAAGAATTTCCTTTTCTTTATTTTGAACAAAAAAGGATTTTTCATTGTTGTAACATGGATTGTTATCTTTGTTAATCCAGCAGAGATTAATGCTTGGGATTCCAAATTGTATGCTTAAGGGGAAAATAATGAGGCACAATGGGTAATACACTTTAGATAGGATCGAAGCAATAGGACAGCACTATATCATATCCCAAGAGTTTTTCCCAGCTCTGGAAGACAGCTGTAAACATCAAGTGACGCCCGAGTCACTGATTTAAGAAATTTCAATTATCTAATTAATGCTTGGGAATTGTAGAATTGCATTCAAGGAAAAAATTAGTCACTTAGGTTTAGATGATTAAGAAAATGAATTTCTGATTTTCAGAGCAAGTTTCTTAGAAATTTAACAAAACATATTTCTTAGATTGATATTTACCTGTTTGAAACTTATAAAATCTTTATCTTCATTGAATTTTGTACTGGAAATTGCTGAGGTGAATGCACAGAACTGAGCTATAATATGAAACATGGGAAAACATGGAAAATAAATAAAAAATAAATACAGAACAGGTTTATTTGCTTCTTAAATCTCCATAGATCCTTATGTTTGCCCTTCCAATCTTAATTTTGTAAATCTTTTTTCATAATCAAATAATTACACAGTAACGATAGTTATTACATCATGTGTCATTATCTTGAAAGTAGTTACTCAGTACATGATATAAACCAAAAATTTTCTTATAAAAATGGAGCAGAAAAAAGCACATACTTTTAGAAAAACAAGCAGGCATATTACACTGAGCTCTGTTCTTCTAAATAAGGAAAAAAGAAATACACTATTATCTGGGATAAAATTCCATTAATTTAGCAAACAAACAAACAAACAAACACAAATTAGAAAGTTGAATTACCTGCTTATCTGTTCCTAAAAAACTGATAGTTTGCAAATTTGTCTCTTTCTAAAAGTTTGTGGCTTTGTTTTTAGATCTGTGAAACTTATTTTTGTCTGTCTCTTTTTGGTTATATCACTGCAGAAACTATTTCCAACGGTTCACAGACTATTTCTAGCTAGTTCTTTCTAACTCGTGACACAAAATGTTAGTTAACTTTTCCTGAGCCTTGATAAAATGACTTTCTTTAAATGAAGAGCAGGAAACTCTAGGCCAGAGACTGCTATTCTTCTTCCTTTGCATATAGATATCAAGGATATTAAAATCTTGTAAAACAAACAGAAACAAAAAAAAAAGGGAGGAAGAAGAAAAGTTGTGCAAGACTTTCCTTTTTAATCCTGACTTAGCCATGGGGCACATTAATAAATTGTCCTGTCAACCTCTAGGACATGGGTTCAACTCCAATTGGTTTAATGGCCACAAATGTTTCCTTAAAGGATTCCGGAATTCTGGATGGAGGAAGGAATGTCAGGGATATACAAGGCAGGCTTGAGAGACTCCTCACCCCAGAAGGTGGTCCTGGGTGGTAATCACACCCTGCTGATAGGATTGGGCAGTTAAAATAGATGGAAGTCACCCTGTCATTTTGTCTATTTAAATAAGTCACTTGTGATTAAGGGTAAGCAGCAAGTATTCTTTTTTCTCTCTCTCACATTTGGGTCCTTAGTTTGCATCATTTCTCTGGCCTTGCTCTTCTTGAGTATTCCTCTCATGCATTCTATGTGAGCTTTCATGGGGAAAATTCTTGTTTCCTTTTACCTGTCTCCAATTGTAGACATGGACTGTGGGACATTCTATCCGACCCAAACTAAAAAAAAAAAAAAAATTGTAGAAACCAAATGTTGGCATTCAAGCTAAGACTTTTGCTATGTAGTAAATATTTTGTAACATCAAGAAAGACTCTCTGCTCAGTTTCTCTTTGCAAAGGGGAAATCACTAGAATGTATATTATGTAATGAAGTTCACAGAAAGCTCCATGTCTTTGGTAGAAAACTTATTATTATTTTGTACCAGGAATCAAGTTCAGAACCTTGTTCTTGCCAGGTGGGCACCTATGCCACTGAGCTATATTCCTGGCCAGATAACTTATTTTCTTGCCTTATTTTAAGGTAACTTGAGGTGTGACTTTGTGCAAGTAACCACAAGGGCCACATTTGCTTTTAGAATTTTTCTTGGCTATAAAATAATTGATCTTTATGTGAGTGTATATTTTTCATACAAGTAAATTGACAGTTACACAAACTAGAGTCAATGGCATAGTATATTTATTTGCATATGCCAAATGCTTTGCTAAAATTGTTTCCCAAATGTCATTCTGGAATCCTGTTTTTCTTTCTTAAACACTTCACATCCAATGCTGTGCTACCCTGTCAGGCCTAGATGAGACATTCCACTGCCCACGCTGTTTTAGAGGGAAGTCCTAGCAAGGGACACCTTGTTCAGTGAAAGTGAACCAGAAGCAAATTGGGCCACCTCTGGCACCTCTCTCACATCCTCTGCCCACCTCTTTGCTCATTTCTGAAGCATCTGGTGTGTAAAGTTCAATTTGATGGTGACCATTTCAGCTGCATGTTGCATGTCGCATTTTTTTTTTTTTTTTTTGCTTTCTGCCCTGGGGCAAGAGCCTCAGGGTACTCAAAACATGCAATTCGTGGAAGTGCTAACGGGTTATGTCCCAGGGGGCAGGCCTTAGCTGACAAGGGGCAAGAGCTAGTGCATCCCCTGGACAGATGATTCTGAAGCTCATTTTACACAGTTCTTCAACTTATCCCAGCGGGGCTGCACCTGGGTCAGACTGGTGATTCAAATGTACTGTGCATCGGGATTTCCCAGTCTTCTGTTCCTATTCTTGGTATTGTTTCCCTGAATAAACAGTCTGTACCCAGGCTCTTGTTTCCAGCTCTGCTTTCTGGGGGAGCCCAGCCTAAAACCAAACCAAACAAACCTGAGTGTTCTGCCTTCTATCATGACTTGCTGCCTCCTATCATGGTTATTTAAGCACAGTTTTATCTCTCCTGAGTAAAAAGTTCACCTTTTAAATTTGGGGGAAAATATGATCAGCCCTGTTTTATGCAATTTCCCTGCGAGAGCCCAGGGATAGGACAGCGGAGGAGAGGGTGTGCCTCTCAATAAGAACCTGCAGGCTGCGGGACATATTTGTATTGGTCACTGGATTGTAGACCTTCATTGTACATTTGTTAAGTACATGGGTGCAAGGACAAATATGTCTCCAGGTGAGTATTTTAGGCAGTAGTATATTATAAAAGACACAATGACAACAACAAAAATACTCTGCAGTCAACTGAAATTTAGTATGTTTTACCCTTGTAACAGAGAAATGAAAATTCAGAAAGTTAGTGCAGATGTTTATGCATTTTGTTTTGACTCATTAGTTTTGGATCTAAACCCACTGTTTCCCATGCTTGTTGTCTACTTAATTGGCCTATAGAGTGAGAATTGACTACTAAACCTGTTTTGAATTTGGTCCATCTCCTGGCGTGGTTTTGTTAAGGGCTGGATTTAACTTTTCATTTATACTATAATAAGATGTCTTTTCTACTAAAATATTTCTTGCTGGGAATCTTAAATTTATAAAATAAGGACTGTTTTCCCCACATCAATGCCAAACAGCAAGGATAGAATTGCAACTTCTATTAATCTTTCTTTTTTTTTTGATTAATGCCTTGTCAGATATTAATGCAGATGAGGCCTAAAAAATTGTTTTGCCAGATGCTGTGCTAGTCACGATCCTGTGGTATGTTACGTGCTTCATCATAAGGAGGCCTCTGTGGAGAATGTTCTCACAAGAAACAGGATGAATATTGTGAGTCACCCAATCTGAAGTGTTAAAATAGAGAATAGAAGACCCTGTAGCCACTCAGTGCCTATGCTAAAACAGCATCACCCGTTGGGGTGAATACTATACAAAAAAGGACCCAGAGGTACATGATGATTTTGTTCTGCCAAAGCACAATTCTTCAAAAACCAACTCCAGGTGCAAACATTCTTGTTTCAAAATATGACCATGACTATTCCCTCATGTTTAATGTTGTTTGTCAGTGTTCTAATATTTTGAATTCTTATATCCCTATAGGAATTAAAAATAGCATCTCCTAGTTTTTAGCTGTTTTAGAGTTTACGACTATCTCATACACTTTATCCTTTTAAGGAGATTGGAAAATTAATTTTTACATTCAGCAGATCAGTAGTTAGGCAAAAGCACCAACTACAGTGACAAAAAAATTCAGCAAAAATGGTTTATAAGCCCCAAATCTCCCCACTTGCACAGTTGTTTCCCTGATGTCCCCTAGACGCACCCATCATTGGAAACAGTGCAACTGTCACTGGTGGTGCTTAGAATCAGCTCTGAAAGGGAGGTTTAGGGATCTAAAGTAGAGATGGTAGGTTTAGGGCAAGACTCATTTTCTTGCCATTTTCCTATTTGGGCATAAATTAATTTCTAACAAACTACTTGATTAAAGTACAGCATAATTCTTAGAATAAAGTTTTAATGTTTTATTACAGGTAACAGACACCAGAAAATTCTGGATTCCAATTTCAGCTTTTTGCAAAGGATTCTAAGTGTTTAAGTCTATGTTGTTTGTTAAAGACATCACTCCCCCACAATCACAGAGCAATAAAGAAGAAAAAAACTATTCTGACAAATTTTTATGATGAAGACTGTATTAAAGCTTGCTAATTTGGGATGTTATTATACTTTGGAATTTTCAAAGGTAAAAAACAAGGTCTCTAAAGAATGTAATTGAAAAATCTCACTGAAATTAAACACAGTTCTTATCAGACTTTGGTATTTTAAAATAACCAAGGCATGGAAATCCTAAATAGGTTGTTTTATACATCACAGCTTCATTTTCAGCCCAAATTTCACAAAGTACCTTAACAGGCAGATTTACTACTTTCCAACCTAATAGTAGCCACATGGTTGAGATTCCTTTGAAAAATGTCCATCTTCGGTGATGTTTATCTGAAACATGACTAATATATTGGATCATATTGTCCTTACTGATTTGTCAGGAGAAAATGAAAAGTGGTAAAGATATGTATTAGGTGGGATAGTTTAGTATTCAGCGACAAAAAGGGTCTCAAATTTGGCAGAAAAAGTCATTAAAATCTGAGAAATTACTTTAGTCTTATAATAATCAGAAACAAAGTGAAAGAAGAGAGCTAAAAATAGTGGCAGGCAATTAACAATGTAAAATTAGGCTCGGGCAGCCATATGGAAATCATTGTAGTCTAGAGGTTAAAGGGGTTGAGCAGGATAAAAATAAAATCAAATATTACTGCATATTAAACACATTACCTATAAACATAATGCATTTCATTAATCCATTAATGCATTTCAGAGTTCAGCTCTATCCAGTATAATTTGTGCTTTTGAATTTCTTATTGTTTCCTAACCTATCAAAGAGATTTTCCTGGAAAAGTGCTTTTGGATCTAATCCAAAATCCTCCCTTTGGTTTAAGATATACCTGTCAACATATTGATAATGGAAAAATATAGTGATTTTTTTAGAACTTTTTTTCTACTTAAGATAAACAGTAATACTTTTAATATAAATAACATTGCTCTAAGAATAAACAATTATACAGAAGAAAGAAGACTGTCAAGTATACATAGTTCGTGGAGCTAATACACAAGAAAGGGTTTTGCAGTATTTATTCAGACTGAAGCAGAAACTTAGCAATTAGCTAGACTGTCTCAAAATAATAATAATAGAAATAATAATAATAATAATGGCTCAGGAAGTGGCTCATGTTGAAGGCTCTGTGTTAGACCTCAGTATCTGAAAAGAAAAGAAAAAGACTGATACTGTCACTGTGTGATCCTCTATTGTTATTATTATTATTATTGTTACTATTAGGGCTATAAACAGTAATTACAAACCTTTTAGAGATTTTAGTTTGCCCAAACTGAAACCCAAAACCCATTTATTTATCACAAAGTCCCAACACTGCAATGAAACCTAAACATGGGAGATTTTAGTTTAGAAAAAACAACTCATACATTAACACCGTTTGTCTTAAAAGAAAAACAAATAACAAGCATGCCATAGGTTCACCACTGCTGGGCCATAGGTTTTCTGGGTTTTGTATTTTTGCGGTCTCTTATGCTTCTTCCTAGTTATGTAACTTGGAAGGTATTGGAAAAAATTTAAATCTCATGTTAGTTGTGAAAATCTTCATGATAAAAAAATTGGTTGTGTGAAGTGATCACTTGTGACTAAAATTGAAAACAATATGTGAATTTGGAAGGAACACAGATACTCTGTCTGAGACCAAGACTTGGACTGGAAATCAGGCTCTGCCTTGTATCAGGTTTACGACCTTAGACAAGATATTTATTTACCTATCAAAGCCTCATGCATCTCTTCTGCAAAGTAGGAATAACAGTGTTTAGGTATTTACATTAAGTAATGTAAGTTCCTTATTGGGAAGTGTACATAGGACCACAGGGTCTTAATATACAGCAATAGATAGTGCTAGTTATTACTGTTCCTATTGTCAATGTAATCGAGTCAGAGCTCTCAAATTTAAGATGTTCATAGAACAGATATGGCAAATTTCCTAAAATGAGAGAGTTTATGAGTAAAAAAATTGTATTTTTTTTCTCGTTTGTCTATCTACCATTCAAATGTCAGCAATCCTACTCAGTCCCCCTATTGATTTTAAATGATTTTTATTTTCTTAAATAAAGCCATTCAAACAAATTTGTATATTCCTATAATACTAGAGGCACTTTCTATGTAATTCTGATTTTATTTTCCTCTTTGCATGTGATTGTAATCAGCTTTAGAAATAAAATTAATAAAGTCAAAATTACTATAAAAATGAATACAAAAAAATCAGTTCTTCATAAAGGTTTTTAAAAAAACAATTCCTCATAAAAGATCTTGGTCATTTCTTAAGTATTTTTTCCAAGCTAACTTTCATTTCTTTTGCTATTATGTGTAGGATCTTTCTATTATATTTCCTAAGTGGTTGCTGTTGATATGTATCATGTCTCAAATAATAACCTACCTGACTTGATTCCCATTTCATCTGAATATTTGGAAATCATCTGTCACTTGTCAGATGAACTGAAAATTGTGACAATTTTTCCTCTTTTTTTTCAAACTTTATAGTGGTAAGTTTTCTTTTTAATTATATTGACCTTATACTTCTAATAATGAGTTAAATGTTTTTGATAATGACAGATATCATGGTATTTTTCTTGATATCTTTGGTTATATTTCCAGTGACTCTCTGTTAAGTCTGACACTGATGTCTATACTGAGATGTCATATTTGATTAAGTTATGAAAATATTCATTTCTTTGTAGTTAGAAGAGTATTTATCAGAGATATTTCTAATTTTGTTAATTTTATGTTTTAGAACTATTTGTAGGCTAAACTGTTTTAATTATAAAATTGTTACAATTAATATTTTGAAACAAAAAAACTGAATTTGATATATTACCATACACAATATTAGCTTATGCTGTCAGAGTTCTGAAAGCTTATTTGCGTTTGAAAGATTTGTACAAAGTCATTTTGGATGATATTTTTAAGTTGTAATAGTTTTCTTTGTCTGAATATTTTATGAACAGAAATAGTAAATAGATTACTTACTATATAAAAATATGCATCTTTATAACATTTATTATTGCTGTTTTGTATTATTCCCTTTTATTTATTTTAAAAATAGTAGTACATTTTTGAGTTAAAAATTAAAAATAATAAAAATATATGGCAGAAATCCCACTCCTCTTTGAGCTCACGTTTTGAGGTCTCAGTCTTGGCCTTTCCAGAGAGGTTTTAGTTTTTTATCTCCTTGTGGTATGCACATGCACATACAGATAAATGTGAATTAACATTATAGTTCTCTCCTCCTCTATTTACACAAAGATAAAATAAAATGCACATTTCATGTACCTTGCTTTTTCATTAGCAATACACTGTAAGGGTCATACTATTCAACAGAAAAAAATCTTTCCCGTTCTTTACTGTAGTTGTATGCTACTCCTTTATAGGAGGTATTAAGATGTCCACCATTACCTATTTGTGGAGATACAAAATGTTTCCAATATCTCTCAATCACACTGAAATGAACATTTCTCAATTACCACAGTCTACGCTGATGAAGCCATTATGCATTCTTTTGCCTTGCAAGGATTGTAAATTGGCATAGTCTCTTTGGAGAGACATTTGACAATGACAAAATTACAGATGCTTGCCTTAATCCAGCAAATCCACTGCTAGGAAAAAATTCCCTTTGTTCTCCAGGTTTCAATGGTGTTTGAGTTAAAAATAGAGAAATGAGTCCTAATTTGGGTCTTATACTCTATTTACAAAATAGGTAATATATTCTGAAGACTTTAAAGAATATAATAGATGTTTAGGAGACTTATGGAGGATAGGAATCTACCAATCTTCTGAGAATTCTAAAAGCTCCGTTCCTTGAGTTTTTAAATTATATGCTGTCATTAGAAATATATTTCTGTTCTGCACCAAATAATTTTAGACCTACAAACCTTGGAATTTCAAGTGCTTCCTCTTAGATTCACATGGAGATTATTTCCATTAAACTTCTCCCTCCACCATCTCACTCCTTGGCCCCACTTTATTTTCCTTTGGCAGAAAAAGTCATTCTATCGACAAAATTATCTGGCCTTCTTGTATTTCTTTTTTCCATTCCCTTCTTAAATGATACCCTGTGCTTTGAGAGCAGACTAGATATTTTTCTCCATCTGGAATTTCTTTCCATCACCCTGCTTTATTCTATATTTGAAAAGTGTTGATAATTAATTTGTAATCAATTGTCATAGTACATAGTAACAGAATAGGACATTTCAAAGTTAAAACAATTTGTTTTCACTCCCACAATTAATTGAATCCCCAGTTTTGTTTGCTGGATACTATCTTGTTTATCATTTGTGTTCAGATGTTCCTGATGTTTACTACCATAATTTTAAATAGTATGATACTGTTGTTTTCTAAATTTTAACTTTTTATGAAAAATGAGCGATAGTTCCTATACATCATCCTAGTCTCCTCACTTCTCTTCTTCCCATGTAGCTATTCAATCTTTGTTCAAAAGCATCAATTCTCTACATGCATATTTAACATGTATGTATACACACACATATGCGTGTGTGTGTGTGTGTGTAGTACCAGCAATCAAACTCACGACCTTGTGTTTGCTAGGCAGGCACTGTGCCACTGACCTGTATCTCCAGCCCTTAACTTACATATTTAAACCCTTCCCTTCTATATAAATCATTCTACTTTGTTCTTTTTTAGGTCACTATTTCCCTCTGATTTTACTTTTTATTTCCTGAGAAAATAGTTAATAACATCTATATTCTTTTCTGAAACTTTTATCAAGTCTGCCTGACTTTTCTATAAGTTGAGTTTCGCAGGTGAAGCCAGTATCACAGGGTTATAACATAATTCTGGCTCACTGTAGAACCAAATACTCTAGTGGGTTTCAATTACAGTTCACTCTCTACTGGTACGCAATCTTTAACTCACTTAGTGTTGATCCTTAGCAAACAAGAAATATCATCCTTCCTCTACATGCTAACTTCTTTTGTATGCTGTTCCAACATGAAAATTTTTGCTTTGCTTTCATAATAGACCAGAACATCTTCATTTTCCATAGTTATAGCTTACCTTTGATTTTTCTTATTAAGAAAATTGTATTAGCTATCACCCACATTTCTTAAAAACTGAAACCAAAACCTATCTTTTCATGGAGTCTACCCACTGTGAAATTATGTTGGCCATCTATGCTAATATAAGTTAAATGATTTTTTATGGTTAGGACTATAAATTCATATATAATGATTGACACTATATGCTTTTACTTGGATAAACCACAAATTCTTCAGAATTACATTTCACATTTACTCAGGTAACAATTGTTTATTAGTGCTCTTGGGTAATGTTTCTTTTGACTTTTTGCACTATCCTTTCTTCCAATCTAATGCTCACACAGTACTTTTTTTCTGGATGGTAATTTGCATTAGTTTACAAAGCAGCTTCTATATCTTGGATTATCCTTTAGTCAGCTTGATGCTGTGTGCAACAAGAGGCCACTAAGAGGAATTCATGGAAATCACTTGTTCAGGTTTTCCAGGTATAATTTCTAGGTCATTGCATAACACTTTATCATTGGGGAATCTTCTTCATGTTCTTTAAGATCTCTAGAACTCCTTTGTTTATCTTTGATGTATCTTTTTCATTCCTACTATCACTTGGTTCAAATGGCATTATCTACTTATGCTTGAGATTGGTCAACTTCTAACTGACCTCCTTGGTCTGAGCAATACCATCCAAAATCTTCTCAAGCACTCTATTCTCTGCTTGTAGGATCTTCAGTGTCTTTCTGAGACAAGGCAATCAAACTGCAAACTCTTAATGGTAGCCCTTAACTTCCTCCATGATCTAAGAACATGAGTCTAAGGTTTTCCCCAGTGAAAATAAGCCTAAACTTTACTGATGAATTATAAATTCCTTAAGCACACATCTTCCTGTCTCCAACTGCACTGACATGGCGTCCTCCTTTTTGGAATGCCCATTTCTTGGCATTGCCTGATGAAATTTTATTTTCAAAACTTTCAAATTAAACAACTTTCATGAGGTTTGCTGATGCCTCAGAGCTGAAGCTGCGTCTCCCCCCTCCACCTTTCTCCAGCATTTCTTAAAACAAGTTTGTAACAAAACTACAAAGCCCCTTGTGTTACACTCACATCTATGTGAATGCTATGCCCTAAATTAGATGCATTATCCTTGAGCCAAGGGTTTCATGGGGCATACATTGGTCCTTCAAAGAGCCCATCTTTGTGAAAACTCCAGAATCACATTGATTATAAGAATTAAACCTGTAAAATGAAGTCAGTCATTCTTATCTTTGTTTGCTTCACAAAGACATGGGTCTGCCTTATTTGGCACAATTTCTGCTCAAATTTATGGAGCTATTCTAAGATGCAATTTGCTGTTATTTTTTTTTTTCAAGAGCAAATGAGTGACTATGCACAAAGTGTTCAGATACATTTGAAAAAAGACAAGTAGATGGAGCCACAGCCAGCTTGGACCTCCTCATTTTTTAGTGCAATGTGATGTAGGATGATCCATTTTTGCCTGAGGAAATAGAGACAAATGAAAGGGCTGAGTAAAAAAGTCCAAATATCCTTTATAACCATGCATAAATTCAAACATGAAAGCAGTTAGTCATTCATATTACAAGCTGGAGTCCTTCTGGCCTGGCATTAGAAGAAGAAATTGTATCTCTTAATTATTTAGTGGGCCTTATTAAAATTGCAAGCTTGTTCTTCTGCTGTGTACTGAGAACCACTTCTCACAGCTCAGTAAATAATAATGGCATAATCGTTGAGAGATGGGCACTTAGAAGTTTCATGAGATTATTCCATGGGAAGGACAATCTATATATGGGAATAAGAAGTTTCCCTCACTTGTTATGAGCTTGGCTCTATGAATAGACAATATTTTTCAACTTTCACTGGGTTTCCAATGTTCAGGTATTGGCATTGCAGCTATGTATCTGACATGATGAAAATTAGGACAGGAATATTTGTCAGTATATAATAATTAGTGCCAAGTTACACTGGAATGTAAAGGAATATACAGTGTCTACACGAGTGAAATGGCAGTATAGGGAACGTAGGAATGCCAAAATTATTTCCTAGTGGACTTAATTTCTGAGTATCTAGATTTAAAGTGAGGATATCACACCTGGATCATCCAAGTATAATCTTGTTGTTAAGATGTAAAGGGAATGCAAGTGGGAAACAAAGTTAGTCTCTATATCATTTACTCAATATGCAATTTGTACTTATGAAATACAGCCTTTTGTATAGTGAACACTGCCTTTCCTTGACTAATAGGAGGATTCTCTTGGTGTACTTTCAATAGCATGCACATTCATTCCAATATTTCTATAAAGTAAATAAATAGTTCTTCACTTTCCTTAATCCAAGAAATGATAAGAGTTTTTAAAGCAACATTATAAACAAATGTTTTGGAAACTAGTACAAAATCATTAGATTTTAACTTAGCAACCACAGGACCCTACCTCCAAAGTCAGTATGGATGGAATTCAAGGGATCTGTATGTTAGAATGGAAAAAAATTACATCTTTATTCTTGCACTAGTTCTCTTTCAGTAATCAGTGTGAGCAACAAACTAGAGTACCAAAACAGATATGTTACATACTAAATGAGTTATTGCACTAACTTAAAGCATCATGTTGTTATTCTCACTTAAATTTAATAGTCACATAATAACCCATTAATAAAATGTATGTATTTTATCACTTCACAGATCTACTTTTTAGTATTTCATCCATAGATCTGGATTATTTTGCATTCCCAAGCATTTTATCTCAGATTTTTAAAGACATTGCTCTAAGGAAGGTTGATAGAAGCTTCATCAGATTGCTTAAATACATGATATAAGTAGGGTTGCTATGATCTCTCTTAAACAATATATTATGAAGTTTCAGTTTTATTTATGATTAATTTTTATTTCTATCCAACTATATAGCTTCAAAGCCAAGTTATCTTCTTAATTCATTAAGGCAGTACTTTCAAACACTTTCATTTCCCAGAGCAGCCTCCATTAGAAAGAGATTTAAACCAGTAAGCATGGAATGGACCACAGTTAGAGCAAAGATAAAATAAAATAACTAAAATATAAAACTGTAGAGATTTCTATTACTACTCTTAAAATAATTAAGATGCTGTTTTCTCTAATGAGTAATATATTTAATATTACAGCTAAATGGGAATAAGAATTTTCCCTCATTTGCTATGAGCTTGGCTTTATGAACAGACAGTATTTCACAATTTGGAATGTTTAGACATTGACATTGCAGCTATGCATCTGACATGATGCAAATTAGGACAGGAATATTTGTCAGTATTTAATTACTGGCAAGTTACACTGGAATATAGAGGAAACACTACAGTGTCTGCACATGTAAATAGCAGCATAAGGAACATAAGAATGTCAAAATTCCCTAGCCCTAAAGGGACTTCTAAAGCTTGCAACCTAACACTGGAGTTATTCCCAAACTTTATCAATTACTGATCAAGATCTGAGAGTTAAGATCTGATGAAAGTAATAGATCAAATAACTACTCAAAACTGGAAGAAATCATGCAAATATATGTATATATATATTTATATATATATATATATAAATATTCACTTTATCTGTAAATAGATTAAATGATATACAGTTGTTGGTGACTTATGCATATATTAGCTATAAGTGGCAAACATGTTAAAACTACAGGCTATTTTTTAGGCACAAAATTTATTTTTTCTTTTTAAATTTAAAAATAGTAAATGAGACTAAAGAATTGTGACTAAAGTAAATTAGGATTTAATCATAACAAATAACATCTAGAATATTATGAATTAAACAGCAAATGATTAAATGTTAAGAATAACTGCTTATGGGAAAAAGATGGCAGACTGATAAGTAGCAAGGTAGAGAGCCTCTCTGAGAAAAACAACTCAGATACTAGAATTTAACTCCATGGAGAAGAACCAGACAAAAGGAGAGGGATTCTCATGACCCAGGAAGAAACTGAGGAAAAAGAAAAAAAAAAAGAAAGAAGAAAAGGGGAAAAAAGCATGGATGGAGGGCTGGAGCTGGTCCTGTGCTGTGCTGGGTGGAGGGCTGGAGGTGGACGTGCTCCCATCAGACTGGTCCACACTGTGCTGGGTGTGTCTTAGAGTCAGGCAACTCACAATCGAGCTGGGGTCATGGTCCTGCTGAGATCGGGGGTTGGTGAGCCCAAGACCCTTGCCAGAAGGAGGCACCACAATAGGGAATGGAACTGGCAAGGTGAGCTGCACTGACCCTTGGTGAGTGCTGGGAACTGGGTTCCACAGAGGGGGTGACCGGCTTAATGACATATTGGAGTTGGACAGTACAGGCCTGAACCGGCCACCACAGTGGCATCAGTTGGCTGCTCTTGGCCCAAAGTGGACTGGTGGAATCTGCTTGGGCCAGGTCACGCCCCTGGTTGGGATCCAATAGCCAGGGATGAAACTGTCCTGAATCTGTGACATCTGTAGGGCACAGACTAACATGCTGAAGGTACTCACTGGTTGACTGGCTCAGAGGAGAGGGGCCAGCCTACATTGCCCCTGTGTGTACCTCACAGATCAACAGCAAACTGGGGAGGGCAGCAATCCCCTAGCCAGTATGCTTCAGAAAAACCATAAGCAATATGAAAAGGTCCTGAGACCTCTACCATACATCTGTCTGAAAGAAACCATAAACATGACAAGAGAAAGAAACAAGAAAAAGCCTCCAGCTGCTGACCCAGGAAAAATAAGTCCAAGAGAGGTAAATAGAGAAGCGATCAAGGGCAGCAAACATGCAATATCAGACACAGCCTCAACAGAAATAAAGAAATACTTCCGTGACCTCATTGACAAACTTAAATCTGAAATTCTAACTCAAGTGAAACAAGATATAAGAAGATTAATAAAAGAAATGCTAAGCACGTCTCAAGAAGACACAGATGGAAGAATGGAAGAACCCAGAAAAAGGAGAGAAACCTTTGATGAAGAATATAAACAAAATCTAGAATACATGAAACAGATTCAAAGAGACTACCAGGAAATTAAAAACTCCATTGAAATCTGGCAAAACTGCTTGAAAGAAACTAAGGACAGACTATCAAACTTGAAGACAGGTTTGAAATGTGTGATCACAAAAGGAAAGATCTCTTAAAAATAACAAGGAAACAGGCAGTGACAATACAAAAGCTGGAAGATGACAAAAGGATCTGTAACTTAATAATAAAAAATGTGAATGAAGAATCAGGGGTAAAATAAAAGGAAATACAAAGGCTATTTACAGAAATAATTAAGAAAACTTCCCAAGCATAGGAAAAGGAAATGATATTCAGATGTAAGAAGCATACAGAACTCCAGCCACCTACAACCAAAATAGAGCTACACCTAGACACATAATAATCAAGATCCCAGAAATTCAATAAAAGAACAGAATATTTAAAGCCATCAGAGAAAAGAAACAGATCACCTATAAAGGAAAACCCATCAAAATCATGGCAAACTCCTCACACAGACCATCAAATCAAGAAGAGCTTGGAGCAAAGTATTCCAAGCCCTGAAAAAAAATAACCTCCAACCCAGATTGATGTACCCTATAAAACTATCACTCAAAATTAAGGGAGAAACAAGATGTTTCCATGACAAAGAGGAACTGGGGGAGTTTGTGACCACCAATCCAAGCCTACAAAAAATACTGAAGGACATTCTAGAGAGAGAGAGAGAAATCACCAAGATTCCAGGAACAATGGCAGAAATGCCTCAATGAGTGGAATGAAGAAGAAAAGTAAACAACAATGACAGAAAAATAGCATAGCAGAGATGAGGCAGAGAAGATTGGCTATAATCTCTAACACAGATGGCCTGGATACACTAACAAAAAGAGGCACAGAGTAGATCAGGAGACAGGGTCCATCGAGATGCTCTGAATAGGAAAAACAACCAACCTGAAAGAGGGTTAATGAATCAAATGTCAAAGGTGAGAAAACAATGCTCTATGTGACAGGGAACCAAAGAGAAATAGGGACAGCTCATCCAGCAGCTGCAGATAGGTTGGAAACCCACGACACTTTTGTGCAGTGGAGAACTACTCAGCTATAAGGAAGGAAAACTTTGAAGCTTTAGTAAGAAAAGGAATACAGCTCATGATCAAGCTCAGAGGTAAAAAGCTTCAGAAACACTTAGGTAGATAGCAGGTTGCCCCCCTAATCTAAAAACTAAAGGAGTTAGTGGAACCCAAAATGTCCAAAGCACCCTGAGAAAGTGAAAGGGGAGGAACTGTCTAAAAAAGGAAGGCAGAAGACATTTTTAATAGTGTATCAGGATTTAAAAGCCACATTATTCTCATCACTCTGTTTAGTTTGATTTTATTCAATTCCAGTCTGTTTACTCTTACTAGATTTGAAAGCACAGACAGTTACCCCCAAAATAGCAGGATATACTATGGTAACTATCCTTAATTTCCTATTAACTTAAACTGAAGCCCTGTATTACTTACACTGTCTTACTATGACTGATCTTATTTGAATCTGGTTTGTTAGATTGCTGTTTTGTCTTGACTGATTTCATTCAAATCTGGTATGCTTGATAGTATCAAGTCTGTGAGTAGAGGCAACTATTCTGAAGATGACACGATTCAACAGGATACCCTTTCCGGTTGGATTGTTAACTGCTTTTGAAGTCCTATAATGTCTTCAATGTTTTTTTTATTAATATTTCTATGTACGGCTATGTCCAATTATACTATGCCTGATGATATAGACAATTCTATTGAAAATAAGAAGACATCATAGTAACTACTGTAGATCACCTAGTATTGTGATTCTATATGACTTTTTCACTTCAAGTTTTTCTAGCAATTTGCTTTGTTGTCTTGTTTTGATTTGTCCTTCCCTCTAATACAGAAAGGATAGTATACATGTACAGATTTATATATGTGTAGAACTTCTAAATAGTTTATAAGAATTGATTATAGTTATTGTAAAAAAAGAGAGGAAAAGAAAATATTCTAAGAAATATAACTGCATGTATGTTTAAGTATGTAGGATGATAACCATATTACTAAGTTTTTGTTGGATTGGTGAACAGAACTGTTTGCAGTCTCACTGTTTAAATGTCCACTTTGTATGCTTTACTTATATAACTTGAACAACTACTTCTAAAAGGCAAATATGTAATTATCAACTAGTGATTTCTTACTGTCTTTTTTTTGAAATTATTTTTTTTGAATAATTGCTCAGTCACCTATTCTGCATCAGGCTGAATTTTTAACAGCTTGTACATTTTTATCTACATCTTGTGGATAACACATGTTGGGGCCTGGGAAATCAGGATCTGACAGCATAAGCTGAACTGAAAGGTGCACATCAAGCACCACTGAATAAACTACTCATTTCTGACATGAGAGCGGGTTGGGAGTCTCACACAATTTTTCCTGAAGAGTCCTCTGCAAAAGTAAGGTGTAGCTGTCAGGTCTTGTGGTCTTTAAATTTCAGTTTTCAAAAAGCCTACCAGTGATTTATTCTTCTATGGTCACAGGTAGTCTTAAACATGTAGTAGCAGTGATATATTTGTGGCCAAGTGATCAGACATCATTACATCATGTATATGTGATTATTTGTATCTTCTCAGCCACAGTGTAATTTATAAGCAATTATTTTTCTGTCTCCTCAATGTAATTACACTATAATCTACAGGGATGTGTAATTGTACAAACTATTCTGCACTGAACTATGCCACTCTCAGGGGCTACCTGAGACATGAGTTAGCAGTTTTGCATTCTCTTTGTGTAGACCTAATGTTCTAAATACGAAGGCTATACTATATGCGTAACTTGGAGATTTGCTTCCAGGTGCAATGTTTGGTCACCAAGTAAACTGCCTAAATGTTAGGGAGACTGTTTGATATAACCTCATCAATCAACCCTTTAATTTCTCATCCTCAGGTTACAAAATACCTGTGGGAGAAAATGAACCTCCTGTGGAAGCAATTATTTTTATTGGTGGAAATTTTCTTTAAGATCTAGGAATCTTTTCTTCACCATTGCCAGATGCCACAAACTTAATAGGTGTATAATGCTTTGAAACATGTCCAGCTTTATACTAATATGTGTGGTCAAATGAAACAGTAAATTTGCTTGTATATCAAAATACAAGATAAATATTATATCTTTTTTTGAAAAAAAATCAAGGCACAATCAAGCATGTTAAATACATAGTATGATAATACAGCAATTCATTACTACTTCTAGAAATCAGCAATTGTAGTTTAGCATCTGTTTATAGATGCCTTCTAAAATAGTCTCTGAGGGACCAGACTGTTCAACTGAGAGTTACATAAATTCAAACTTGTCTGTTTTAAAGCTTAGATGATCTGATGCACTGGGAAGAAAGAAGATGAGATGGGTGAGAATCATTTATTCTTCATCTCATTGGCTAATCTTCTACTTTGCTTGGCAAAGTAGTAGTAATCTACTACTAATGCTTGGCACAAGTGGCAAAAGTCATAGCTTCACAGCTCTTATCCCTAAATAAATGAGTTAGAGAGTCCAATAAATCTGCTTGTGTTTTTGTGTGGCATGTAAAAGTAAAATCTGAGGTTCTCACTGATGTATGATGGGTTGTCCAAATTGATGGGCCATGTGTGTAAAGGCATGTTTTGCCTGATTCTTGTGAGTATGTGCATTTCACTCCATGCCAGAATTCTTACAACGTCAGATGAGTATATTTGGAACAGGAAGATAGCCAACTAAATAGAGCTGAGTCTGGAAAATGAGAGCTAAAATAATGTTAGTAGAGTAAATCCTGTGAGCAAAAAAGGCAAAATTCTTGCCCCATTGGCTTGTAAAGTGAACTTGCAAGTAAATGTGATAAGTACATTCTACACTACTAGACCATCTACATGAATATGAATTTCTGAAACTTTTTCTTGAACTGATTTGAATAAAAGGACTATTTGATGAATCTCAAAATTAGTCTTATTCAAAAGAGATCATCTTGAAAACTTGTCTTGGAAGTGGGTTACTATTCAGCAAATGAGACCTGTTTTTCCTGTTTTACTAATGCGTATCTATATTTTTCACTCGTCTACTTCCTAGCATGCTTTTAGAATTCATTTCTCTGGGAATGAACATACAGGGATAGTTAAGCAGAAAAGCAGATGGACAGAGTGATATAAATATAATGAGAAACTTCTTTAATGAATTTCATTCTTTATTTTTCTGTTTTTTGAGTTTCATTCTTATATCTATATAAGACCAACTCTCCTTTACTACATATTTCCTTCATGTGTCAATCACACATCTCCAATTCAGATATTTTCTGCAAAAATATCCATCATAAAATTCTTGGAGATAACTGGTGATTTGAAGTATTGCTAGTATTTAAAGCATTTGATTATTAGCCATTGCCACTACTGTAGCTCTAAACCTGTAATGGGCATTAACTTGTAAGACATTAATTTACTGTGTGCAATCTTTTCCTTAACCATGAAGTCATTGCCTAATTGGCCATGTATTTGCTGATTATTACAAACTTGATTTGTCTGGCTTTAAACCCTCATCTTTCACTGTGGCATACACCTGTAGAATACAGGCCATGGTCACATTTTCATCTGCAAAAATATTGCTTTGTCCACCACACACCTGAAAGTTAAGTTTAATGTAGATTGCCGTGGAATTGGGATTTTGTAAAATATTTTAAAACTTCAAATGCTTTGCTTGATAGCACCATAAATTCATGGACCCCCAGGAAAATGAGTTAGAGAGTCCACAAATCTGCTTGTGTTTTTGTGTGGCATGTAAAAGTAAAATTTTCCCCCTTTATTGAGGAATTTGTGCATGCTTTGATTAGATAAAAGGCAATGTTCTAACAGTATGAACATTCTAACATTCCACAGAGAGTTGGGTTACATGCAGGTCTTATTTTTCCCTAAAATTTATACTATTCTGTATTTATGTCTCTATTATAATTAGTGAAATGTATTGACTCAGCAACAGAAAAAGATATTTTAAATAATGCTTGGCACAAGGGGCAAAAGTCATAGCTTCACAGCTCTTATCCCTAAATAAATTGTTTATCTGTTTATCTATTATAGTCTCATCCTAATTTTAGTAAACCACTTAAATGTAGAAACTTGGGATGAATATGCCTGTTATTCTCTTGATAAATATGTGGAATATTTCATTTGTTTTTGTCCTTCTTCCCCTAGAGTTGGACTTCATTTTACTTTCCAAAGATTTAAACTCGTGACTGTAATTTGGGATTTTTTTTCATATTTTTTTTATTTAAAGAGAAAAAAACAGGGAAAAGGTAGAAATATTACAGAATTTCAAGAAAAGAAGATAAATAGTAAGAAATCACTAGTTGATACATTACATATTGTTCTTTTAGAAATATTCAGTATTATCATATTGTATCTCTAGTGTAAAAAGTGAATAAGAAATACAAGTGTAATAAAACCAAAATGTGTAATTGCTATTGTAAAAAAGAGAGGAAAAGAAAGTGCTTTAAGAGATATAACTGCATGTAAATTTGAGTGTGTAAAATAGATGATCATATTGCTGAATCTTTGTTGGATCTTTGAGCAGAACTGTTTGTAGTCTGACTGTTTGAATATTTACTATGTACCCTTTAACTTTGTAACTTGAACAACTACATCCAGGATGACAGTACGTAATTTATAAATTACTGATTTCTTAGTGGGACTTTTTCTCATTCTCCTTTTTCTTTCTTTCTTTTAGAATTCTGTATTGTTGCTACTCTTTTTTCTGTTTTTTTTCTTCTCTTTAAATAAAATTTAAAAATGTATAATTGCTATTGTAAAAAAAGGAAATAGGAAGTGCTATAAAAGATATAGCTGCATGTATGTTTAGATGTGTGGGACTGATGACCATATTTCTAGGTTCTTGTTGGATTCTTTAACAGATCTGTTTGTACTCTCACTGCTTTAGTGTTCACTTTGTGTGCTTTAATTCTGTAACTTGAATTTGGGATATTTTAATTAGTCCTGGCCAAAGCAATAATAAGGCAAAAATGAAGCTATACCATAAAGGCAGGAGCATCTTGGTTAAACCAACCAGAGAGACCAAGTATGGCCTTAATGAAAAGACAATCCATGATCTAGAGATGAGCTGTCCCTTATGGGAGCTATCAGCTGCACATGGCTGTAGAGTGCTTGAGGTGTGGCCAGTCCAAATTGAGCTGCACTGTGAGTGCTAAATACCCATTGATTTTTAAATTTTTAGTATTAAAAACAAAAGAAACTATCCAGAGGAAAAAAATTTAAAAATTGTTATTTCTTGCAATCATTTATTGGACCTATTGGCTAAGTAAAACATATTAAAAGCAATTCACCTACTTATGGTTACTTTTTTGAAAACATGACTATTGGAAAAAATCACATAAGTTGTTCACATCATGTTTGCTATTGGACAACAGTGGCCTGGAGGTTAAATAAATGAGCTATATTGGAAGTCCTTGATTCTCTTGCCAGCATCATTTGGCTCTCGATGAGACATATAATCATTAAAGGCCTCAGTTTCTTCATCTGTGAAATGGGGTTAATAACACTCCCCACTTACTGACGTATAGGGACCTATAAGAATTAATGACACAGAGCTTGTAAAATGTTGAGTTCTTTGAATCTTCTGCAGTGAAACTAACTTTTTTCTTCTGTTTAATTTCCCTGGGGACTGGATTATGTGAATAAACAAATGTAGTGCCTGGGAAAACACCCACACACATGTACAGCTTCAGCCCATTTTTCCCTTTGGTGAATTTATAGTACCTACAAACAGCAGGGAAAAAAAGAAAAAATATCATACCCTGAAAAACACCAAGGGCACGGCTGTCAGACTTGACTAAGCTCTGCATGGTTTATGCATTTGCAATTATAAAACTAGCTATAGCAGGCTGCTTCTGGACCAATCATCGTTGAAGCTGTGGGGACATAGAATACACAGGTTCACAAAACGCTCTTGTTTTTGCTTTTTCAAAATGTTCGTGATAAGTATATTTTAAATAAATGACTAGTAATCACTCTATCCTATCTAATCCTCTTTTAAACTTTTATTTTCTTTGTGCTTTAAAGTGATTTCCTTAAAAATAAATTGCATACACAAAGTCACTATTCTGAATAAACTGTTTTGCTCTAAACTCAAGGTTAGAAGAAGTCTGAAATTTCCCTCATGATTTTAGACTTAAAAAATACCAAAATAGGCCTGAATAACTGAACCTGGTTGAGAAAAGGAACCCAGAATAGTAAATGAAAAATATATTCTAATTCTGGCTCCCTAAATTTTAATGTTATTTAATATATATTTCATTTGAATCCCAGGATTCTGTTTCCCTCCAATTTTAGAAATGATGGAGTGGAGCTGAGGCTTTTTTTTTTTCACTGAGGAGATTTACATTGCCAAGAAGGGCCCAGGTTCTTCCTGAAACACAGGAAGCAGAGAGTATTTTCATCCTCTGAAGAAGCAGCCTCCTGACCTGCCGGAGCCAGTGCACTCACGCTGAGTGGTCTACTTTTCCTGTTCCTTTGCTTTGTACAGTGTGGAAGTCTTGTTTGATGTCTAAATGTGAGGATGCCAAAGCCTGAATTTATATCCGCAATTGTCACATCCTTTATGAGTAGCTACCCACTTGCACCATTGCGAAAGGCTTTTTTTTCTCGAGACCAAATTGGTGTCGGCAATTATACTTATGCGTCCATCTCTGGCGCGGAGCTGACATAGCTCACAAAGCATGGCAGCGTTAGTCGAGGGCTGGAGGAGGATGTTGTATATGGGTAGGATGAGAGGATATTTCTGACATGAAACTAGAATAAAAATTTGAAATCATGCTGTTAGGTAGTGATAGTCATATACCTTTAAGAAAATTCAAGACATAATCTAATTATATTCACTGTCTTGTAGCAGGCAAGTCATTATAATTCCCATTTTGCAAATAAAACTCTAAAGCCTGGAGAAATTAAGTAACTTGCTTGCGCCTTCAGGGTATTGGAGGTGGAGATGGGTGGAGAATGCTCAATTTACCTTAATGGGAAAGTATTAGTCATTTAAAGACAGTAAGGAGGGTGGTGATTTTAAACAGGGAATAGTACTTATTGACTGAACCTGTCTCTTGCCTACAGCTTATAATCAATGAAAGTCTTAGGGGGATTAAAACTGACCAACTCATTCACTGAAGATGGAAAAACTATAGAGCTTAAGAAATACCCCATAGGCAACTTGGGAATGGATGCCCAAGACAGTGTGCTTCTGAGACCAAGCAAGGGGCCACCCCGCACTGCTCTGCTTGGCCAGCGGTGTGGAGAGCTAGCTCAGCAGAGACAGCAAAGCCTGCAAGAGCAGGGTTGGACCCAAGCCATTGTAGAAGGAAATCACAGTGCCTATATATATGGCACAGTGACATCAAAGAACCCAAAATGCTGTATCAGGTGAATAGCAAAGGAGCCAAAGGAATAGACTACAAGACTCCATGTGGCTGGACTCTACTGGTTCACTTTTCAAGTGGTTGAAGGAGGAAGAGAGGAGCCTGAGAGTTCATGTTATAACCAACCACTGTTTCTGTGGTGAGTGAACCAGCCAAGACTGAATAACAGAAAAGAACAGAACTATATCAGTGCACTGAGGGGTGAGACAGAGAAGAAGGAAGTTCATGGTCCCAGAGGTAGAATTACAGAAAATGGCATTTCAGTTTCTCAGCATCTTTTCTATTGAGAAGCGAATCAAGGGAAGGATTGGGAGCACATAGGTTTATTTGTCCGACTGCTCCTGTCCTTCTTGGTGGAGGTTTTCACCCGGATACTGCATGTGACCTAGAACCAGTGCTGAGGAACTCCCTGGGCAGAGCTGAGGGGAACATGCTGATATGCTCACAGTTGAGGAGGGGCTGAGTAGGGTTCAGTGGATTTCAACTCACTTACAAGTCGTCAGTGTGTTGTATTCAGCTACCACTGAACATAAGCCATGAGATGTATTTATAAGGTGATGAATTTTATGACTTATTTAGTCAATAAGAGCATGAAAAGCCAAATGGACACAGAGAAGAGTGTTTCTAAAGGTTCTATGATACACAAGATCTGGCTGATTTTAGAAGTTCAAGGAAGTCTGTGATGTTACAGCACAGGAAATGTAGTGGTGAGTCAAGATAAAGTCAGATACAGTAAACAGGAGACAAATCACTAAATGTCTAGAAGTCATTCTATGGAGTTTAAATTTTCTTTTTCTAGAACTCAGAAACTAAGTCCATGGAGCCTAAAGTAGATTTCCATCACTACATGCTTTTAATTTTAGAGAAAAAGAGAAATCGAGTTTGACAAGTATTTAAAACAGGCCAGACAACACCCTAATTCAGGCCAAGTGCCACATGTTTGGGAGGAAATTACTGCAGAGTAGGAGCTCTTCAGAGTAGCATGGCTTCCAGAATCAGCCCCATTTAATCTCAGAGCCTATTTTGCTGTGTTTCTGGCTAAATGTTGATTAGGTGGAAATTTAGTTTAATTGTTGGTCTTTCATTGCTCTTCTGGATAAGTGCATTATAAAGGAAACCCACAAAAACCATCACCTAGAAGATGATAGCACTGAAGGAGAGATGGAAACAACAGCAGTGCCAGCAGCAGTGATTTTATCCTGGTCTTATGATGATTGCTTCAGCAATCACATAGTGAGATTGTAAGTGGTAAAATAGTCAAGTACAACATGAAGTCCAAGAAAAATAGAAAAACAGAAATGACCAAGAAGGCTATTTAGTTTGGACTTAAAATTACTGTACCTAAGAGTGCAATTCAGGCTACACCTTGAGGGGACATTTTTTTTCCCTTGAGATGTTAGTGATTGATAGTTTGAAGTTGCTGGAGATTATGAGGTATTTGGAAAAGGGGTATTATTTCATAAAATATTTACATATATTTCTTCACTTTACCATACATATATTGCCTCAGTATAAGAATATGTGTATGTATGTTTGTATATTCATGTGTACACACAGATACAGAGATATATACCCACAGACATGAATGTATGGCTGGTAAAAGCTAATGCTCTTTCTTCCCTCACTGTCAGATGCTGAGACAAGGATGTGGCAGGTAGTTTTCCTGGGAGGTAACTTCAGGTGGACACACGAAGGAGTGAGGAGGTGATACATGGAGACAGCAATGCCAATAAAGGGCATGAGCAGTGAGCAGCCAGGGCCCAGTCCTATGGGGGACTATCTCAAGAGACAATTAGAATATACCTCAGCATTGCTCACTGATAGCTAGGATGCGTGGGGCACTTTGCACAAACTCATGTGCCTCATTGGCTGTAGTTTTTTTGTGGAAACAGCTAATCACTGCTTTTCAAGCTGCTCCTCCATAAAGTTGAAGATCTTTCTATTCAATGGGGACAGAGATTTGGAAAGTGCACTCAGAGCAGTGCACACAGGATACAGTGCCTACAATGGGGTCAGAAGACTGCTGGATGCTCCCCCAAACCACAGGTGAAACAATTAGGGTAAGAGGAAGGACATCAACAGCATCAACAGCAGACTACCAGGAGCATTTGAAGATGAAAATTCTATGTGGAAGTGGTAGTGTAGAAAGAGAAAAACCATGGGATAGATTGGAAGGCATTCAGACTTGGGATTTAGACAGGTCTTCTGGACCGGCAGGGTGAAGATGGGTATTTTGTAAGAAAAATAGAAAGGAAACAGAAAGACATGTTAGAAAGAGACATGTTAACCTCAGTGAATAGGGGGAATAGGCCAAATGTGCAAAGGCACATACGTATTGAGGTATGTAATATGTGTGTTCAATGTGTGTTCAATGTGTATGGAGGATAATTTGATGTTGGAGGTGAAAAGAAATACAAAACATAAGACAATCTTCTGATTTCAACTTGGGTGGCCTGGTTGATGACAGCGGGAGCAAGCAGAAGGGACATGGAGAGGGACTATGCCACAGGCTTGAGTCTTCAAGAGGAGATGAGTCATACAGAACATTCTGGAAATCCAAGAAGGATCTGGCATTGTATGACTTCTAAGGTCTTTGTCAAATCTAGTAACCTAAAATTCTAGCTTCAAAACCATCACCTGTCATTAGTCAGATTCAGTTAGTGCAGGATCTGATAGTAATCAAAACAATTTATTCATTTATTTTTTGTGGTGGAACCAGGAATTGAACTCAGGAGCTTGCACTTTCCAGGCAGGCATTGCACCACTGAGCTACATCCCAGGCCCCTAATCAAACAATTTAAATAGAAATATTTTCTCTGTTTCACATATTTGAAAGATATTTTGACCTGTTAAATTTTAAAAGTAGCAGCTCTGACAACAGTAAATAAAGGTAAGTATGTTTTCCTCTAAATGTTGGAATCTGGTGTAAATGGAAAATATCTTGTCCTTGTTTAAATTTTGTTAATGGGTCTGCAAAGAGATGATTTAATTTTTCTTTAGTTTTTATAGTGCATGTGTACTACAAACCCACCTGAAACTTTAATATGTGTATAGATCAGGTGGGAAATCTTATGACTAGATCTGATTTAGTGGGATTTGGATGGAGTCTGAGAATCTGCATTGGCAATTAACTCTGCTGATTCTGATGCATTCATTCGAGGTTATAAAAGTGACACTATGAGACATCTATGCAGATAACTATTCTTTGTATAACAGCCTGATTGGCTGTTTTGGAGAAGTTCGTCGTCCTGAATTCATCTTCTCTCATGGTGGAAAGATGTGATTATTGACAGTTTTCATGGACCTCACAGAGTAAAATACCAGCCTGGAACATCAGAAAGAAATTCATAGGAAATCAGAAAGAAGAAGTATATACATGAATGTAAGGTAGATAGTGATGAGAAAAATTGGGATTACAAGACTGAATAAAGAAGAACAAATGAATAGCTCATGGAAAAAGATGAGCGATAGCTGTACTGTTTGTTTTTGGAAAGCATGTTTAGGTTTCTTTCCCATGAACTGAAGGGGAAAAGAGAGAGGACTGAACAATCAGGAAACGAGAAATAATACCTGTCCAAGAAAGACAATTCATAGTGCCTTGTCTATTGATTTCCTAAAGATAGTTTTTAATGAACAATGATGATGTAAGACTTCTATCTTCTTTACCAAAAAGCAGATGTTGGCTTTGTCCATAGAGAGTCAAAATATAGCCTCCCAGGGTGAGCCAAGGTCTTTGTATTAAAAAAATACCTTGAATATGTATTGATTTGGGACATAGTTTGGGAAGCAGTAAGACCTCAGAAGAAAGGGAAGACAATATAGAATATTTGTTGGCCAAGAAGATACAGTAAAATTTGGGGAAATCACTTTGGGAAGTATCAATCTGGTGGTGCTTCTAACAAAGAATCTAGACAGTGTTACTGGCTTTGGCCCAGGACACATTCCTATAGAAGTTAAAGGTAGTGCATCCCAAATTTAATGGGTGCATAAATCACCCAGAGGATGTTGCTGAAATTCTGGTTCTGACTCAGAAAGTTGAGTAGGCTTAGATTCATCATTTCTTGAGAGCTCTTCCATTGACGTTTGATGGTGTTTGAATCATACTACAAACAGCAGATTTTGGAGGACAATCTGAAAGATGACTAATAACCCCTAGAAGCCTGACCATTCAAAATTTGTTTAGGTGCACTACAGGAACACTGGTTAGAATTTTCACACTCATTAAATAGATAATGATAAAAGATTTTTTTAATCCATTTACTATGGAAATGATAACTTCAGTTAGCTACATATTAGAATACAACATAAAAAAGACAAGAAAGCAGTTTTAATCAATAAGTTTATTAAGATTATGAAAATGGAAATGGAGAATTTAGGACAAGAACATAAGAATTCTCCATCTATATCCAAGTAAGCACAATGAAATATTTCATAATTCTAGCATGAGTAGTAGGTGCTGGGCTTGCTATCCCAAATAACTGAATTAAAATGGAAGATGTCACCATATTAAGAAAGTTAAAATGTCCTTTTTCAAAGAGTAAGTGTCCTTTCCTGTTATCTGATAGATTCCTTTCAAATTTATATTTTATATCCAGGAATATGCTTTTTTAAACTATAAATAGCTGCAATCTCCCAAGTAAAATTACCCCTTAAGATATAGTGGTTGAAAACATTTTCTCACTCATCCGTGTTGAAATGTTTTTGAAATTTTATAGATAATGGATGTAAAAAGCAAAGACATGATATGAATTTTAACTCATAACAGTTTTATATGAGAGATTTTAAATCAACATTTCTACTAAATAGGAATAGAAAGATTAAAAAACAAAACAGCACGTATTAAAAAGGTAGAAAAGATAGTCATTTTTAAGTAATAACCTTTTAACTAAATTTTCAAAACATTTGTCTGCATTTGAAAAGATAGACATGCATTTCTATGGCTGTAATATAACTTAATTGTTTATAGGTTTAAGTTTTTTTATGAATTTCTTTTCAGTATATTAATTTTCATTAATTTTTCTTATTAACAGGTGGCAAGTATTTTAAACTAACATGTCAAGAAATTTTTTATTTAAATAGAACAGTGGTGGAGAAATTTGAGTCTTATTATTTTATGGACTTTTGCAAAACTGAAGTGTGTTTAAAATTCTCTAGTTTGAGATGTTTCAAACAACTATCTGAATGTTTTGTCAGATTTGCTTTTCAGAAAATTCCAACTATGTATGTTTTGGACTGAATTATAAATATTGCTTAATTTTAGTCTTCTAATTTATCATTTATTCCTGTCAAAATTTAATACCAATATGAACTTAATATCCTGCACACTCTAACAAGAGGAAAAGATGATATGCCTCGCCTTTCTCATCTGATATGAAGTTCTTAAATTCATTTTTATATGGATTACTCTGCCAGGTACATTGCAAAATAAGTTACTTAGTCATGGCCTGGTCAAATAGTATATTCTGTTTACAGGAATGCATTCTGTTGCACAGCAGCAGGGCAGGTATAAAACCAGTTCCACCCTAAATGTTGGATTTAAGCAATGTAGTCTTAATACGAATGCTTGGTGTTTTTGATCTGTTGATTCACCATTAAACATTGAATATGTCCTGGAATCAAGCCTGTGCCAAAACCTTGCATATGAAATTGTCCCACAATTAGTTAATATTTTAATAGGATTCATATATAAACAAATAACTAGGCTTAAATACTTTGGTAGCTATAATAAGTTATCTTATAAAAGGCTTGAAAAAGCCAGAGAAAACTAACTCTATCTACACAATTCTTCTAAATGGGTCTTATTTCAGCTGAGTCTTGAAGAATAAATAGCAAATTTGTCAGGCAGAGAAGTAGGGGGAATAACATATGCAAATAATAACTAAGAAAAATTGAAATCAACCATTGCAATTTGGGGAGTGGATGCAAGATAAGCATTGAGGAGGGAAAGTGATAAGAGCTAAGGTTCCTGATGAATAATGTTTAGATCCTAAAGGGATTATATGCAAGGAGTGAGATTTTTTTTTTAGTTGCAAACTGCAGATTTCAAAATCAATTCCAGTGGGGAGAGAATTAAAATAAAAAGTAAAATATATGACAAATGATGCTGAGACAATAACTAACATGAGGATTAGAATAGGACAACTGGATTTATCCATTATTAAAGCTGTGTTACTGGAGCAATAAAGTATTCTACAGGACAGTGATTTTTAAAATATGACGTATGGAGCTGGCGATTTAGCTCAGTGGCACAATGCCTGCCTGGCAAGAGTGAAGTCATGAGTTCAAGTCCCACTTACCCCCCTGTAAATAAACAAAGAATAAAAATAAAATAAAATAAATGTGATGCACACATCAGCGTTACCCAGAAACCCATTAGAAGTACAGAATCTTGAGTCCCATTGTTTTGGTCACCTTTCTTTCATTGCTGAGACAAAATACCTGATGCCCAAAATTAGAGAAAGAAAAGTTTACTTATCTTACCAATTTTTAAAAAAATCTTACACTTTTGGAGGTTTCAGTCCACACTCAGCTGGCTCCAAGGCAGGCTGGCATGGCACAGGGGCTGCTGTTTATGGAGGCTGCAAACAGCAAGAGTGAAAAGGGCAAAAGTAGGGGGCAAGCACATCTCATTCCCTCCCTTATACTGTATGCCAGCTCCACCCCTGGGCGGGTGCAGTACTCACACCATTAATCCCAGGGCTAGACAATGAACCAATCACAAATGCCAGATTCAGCTGCCTCTATGACTGCATGAGGCTTGGGTGGCCACCTAGACACAAACTATAACATGCATCCAGCTGTACTGAATCAGCAATTTGGGGGTGATCCTCACAATCTGTGTTCTAGAAATCCTGCAGGATGTTCTCAGGCAAGTTAACAATCAAGCACAACTGAGGTGTGAATAGGAAGGGGTTTGTGTGCTCGGGGAATGGAAAGAGGCAAGGACAGAAAATGTAGACTACTGTTTCAAGATATTTTCAGGAAAAAAAGAAATGTTTGAAAAGAAAGTTTAAGAGTGGGTGAGGTTCAGGGAGCTTAAAAACTTATGTACTTCACTTATTGATGGGTTTTAATTTCCCTACTTTTCATTTCACCAATTTTAACTTTTTGGCTGGTCAAATCTGTATTTTTTGTAATTATTTTACATTGCAAACATTGGTTTATATTCCTATATCTCCTATTGCTTTGACTTTCTTTTTCCTTCCTTTTTGAATATTTTAAAAAATTCTGGAATTTACTTCAGAAAATGAGGAGGAGGATGTGATGGCTCTGAGGTGATAAATAATTTTCTCCAAAGCCAGTTTCCTGGAGGTTGTTTACTGATATTCTTTCCATTTCTCAATGCTATGAACCACTACCTTGATCAGATATTAAATTCTTGTGCGTGCTGTTTCACTGTGGTAGACAACCATATTTATTTTGTTTTCTTTTGAACCAAAGTGCCATGGTATTGCTTCTTCCTGACCTTGTGATCAGTTAAACCCCCAAGTTGTTTTACCATAGGGATATCAGTATAGTTATAGCTATAAAACACTCAAACTCAATTTCAGGGCAGGTTAACTTATGACAGTAATTCTCAGCCAATGACAAAGGTTCAGTCTTGCTTTAAGGAACCTGAGCCTTTGCCTTCTGTTTTAGCTCTTAAGTAACACTGTTCCCCATCAAAGGTTGAGAACCTCTGACCTAGGTCAGCTGAAATTGAGTTAAATTTGACCTAAACCTATCTTTGTAAGTGGGTGACAAAGTTTGACCCAAACTAGCCTTTGTGTGTGATAAACTGTAACCTAGTTTGGTACATGTCTGTAAACAAATTGTGAGCTAAGTTTATACCCTTTATACCCTTGTAACCAAGTGTCAGTCTTAGATAATCATAGCAGCTAACCCTCAGCCAATCCCAGGATGAAAGCTGCCAAAATATGCCTAAATAAGGCAAACATGGAACTGCACCAATCAAATAATCTCTAGATATCATTTCCTATTTTCTAGTTATAAATATAGCTTCCTATGTTGGGGGTGGGGGCAATCTTAATGCTTGTCACTCTGGAATGCTGCCCTCTTCTAGAATTCTTCTTACTGAAATACACTTTGAATAATTCAAATTTGTTAAATTCAAGTTTGTCCCCTTCCCAGAGTACTATCAGACATTAACTTGGTTTTGCTATTATATACATCTCACTGCAGGAGGATTGGAAGGCAAGTTATCAGATCACTTAAGAGCTAGACATCCACAGAGACAACCATATTTACATCAGTTCTTGGATATTAAACACAAGATGCTCTTGCACAGAATTATGCAGAGGGGATATCAGGTCTTTATCTCCTCATGGCAAGGGCTGCTCTAATTAAAATAACTGTTTCAATCTGAAGTAATTATAAGTAGGATTAAGTCAACATTTTGGAGTAACTGGCTTGCATTTGCTTCTAATGTTGAGGTGTTGGAAGACAGGTACAATGCAAACATAATTCTGTATTTTTAAATTCTATGAAATTAAGATTGTTGTAAAGGTACAATTTGAGTTCTATACTTAGTGATTTGCTACTCTTTCTGGTTGTCTGTTAACCTTGTGTTCACTGTTCATAGCTACCAGTACTACTGTACAGAGTATATGGGATATATTTGGATGAAACAGGCTTTTATTTCTTGATATAGATTAATATTTTCTTTAAAAATTACATTCTATAGGAGAAAATGATCTGTTATGGAAAAACATTTTTTCAGATATTCTGGTGCCTTTTAATATTTTTCTCAAGTATGAATCTTTAAGCAAAATTTAAGCACATTTGACTAAATATATCATTATTTTTCTTGGAGTTTTTAAAAACCATATACAATTGAAATGAAAATTAACCCATTTCTGATTTCATTACTCTAAATAAAACCATTGCTTTAAAGAACTATTTAATGGCTGTGAAATTCTTTGACAATTTTTTGTAGTGAGAAAGTTTAAAAAAAGGCCTTTGAACGAAAAATTGATAGCAAATAAAGCATAAATATTGGAATCTCTAGTTTGGATTTTGGAAACCAAGGGATTGTTAATTAACATCTAAACCTGGGGCCAGGACATGGGGGAGGAGCTGGGAAAACCCCTTTATCCAGCTTCCTGAGAACACCCAAGCATTGTTTCATCTTTGTATAAGGTGTCGACTTTAGACGTTTTTAAATAGAGCTCTGCTCAGTCACAACATTAAGTTTTTCTTCCTTATCTTTAGCTTTCAAAGGAAGCATTTCTTCCTCTTTACCTTTTCTGGATGAGTTCCAGAACAGAATCTTCTGGGAAGTTACCCTAGCCCACACACATACCTCCAGAGCCTCTTAGCCCAAAACTTAACATACCATCAAGATGTACACATAAAAGGGATTGGGTTGGATGCCAGAAAAAATTTAAAAAGTCAAATGCAAAATCTAAAAGGTCATATTATTAAGGAGGAGAATGAGAAGCAATAACAGCAATACTAATGAAACAGATAAATATCTTACTTTTCTACAGTAGTATAGATTTTCCAAGTGCCCACAAATTTTGTCATGAGAATAACTAATAATGACTAGTAGCATAATTTAATTGATGAGTGCTTCATTGGTAATTGAAGAATGTTCTGTTACACAACACTTCATTGCAGTGTTACATTTGGCAAAGTTCATAACCAGCTATCAGCTATGTAGTATATCATGTTGCCATATCAAATAAAAATTCCAACAGCTTTCACCAACAGAAGATTGTTGCATGTCTTTGTAGGTATCTTGGAAATTTATGATTTTACAGTGGTGATGTTGTGTTGAAAAGCATTTAATCAATGGATCAGGTGCTTACACAATCCAGTCTACATAAAATCACCTTCTTAAGTATGAATCACAGTCAAAATCTTATCCATTTTAGCAAACATTTCATGGATTATGGGTACATTTTGAAAGTGGTTATTTGCTATGATTTGTACCCAAATTGTATACAATGTTGCAGAATTCACACTTTTTATATTATAATGACAAAATTCTCTATATGTACTACAATATGTTTGGGGCAAATGAAAGCATATTTTTACTTACTAGACTCAAAACCTTTCCTATAGCTCCAAGAGCCATCAATTTTCTCAGACTTACTAGCTATCATATGTGAAAAATTCATTTTCCTATTCTAAAGGTCACTTTGAAAATAAAACTACTTTGTTGAAAAGTCTATGGAAAATATACACAACTCTCAAATAATGCTAGGAAAATGCTAAAGAGCCAAAGGGAGTGGATGTCTAGTTTAGTCTTTAAAATACTGATGTGTTACATTTCCAGGAAGTGTTTTACAGACATACATTTACTTCATGGCTTTCTTCTGGGTAAGACGTTACTCTTCTGTAATAGAAAAAAAGTTATCAGAATGCAGAGTGGGAGAAAATTATACATGAAATTATCACTTTCACTTTATAGAAGCTTGACATTTGCATAAAGTCAGGATTATTACTTAACTGCCTGTGTTTCATACAGAAACAGTCAAATTCAAATTTGAAACATTAAACAACTCTGAAGCTGTTTGATACCATTAGTAAACACAAGCGTTAATAGAATTACCTATCAGTAGCAATAGGATTTTAATAATAGTAATAGAATAAATTATAAGTTTTAAAGTGACAATATCCAACCAACTTGAGGCATTTATAAACTATACATCTTATGACAACCAACTTATTTTTGTGAACATTTAAAAAAATTTTATTTATAAGACAGGAAAAAGATTCATAACAATAGAAGACTGTCTTTCTTTCCAAAGTTTTGAGTTTATTTAAAGTGTAAGTTAAGGATTTCCAATTTAAGTTACTAGATTTGGATATTTATAACACTGTGTGACAATTAAACTGAGTTGTCAACTTGACTGGCCTGAAACCTGTCTGGGAGATTGGTAACACACTTTGGGTATGTTTGGATGTGGCATGGAGGTATGATCTTGGGTACTATAGCTGCTGTCTTTCCTCTCTGGTCTCCGGCTTGTTCTTTTGCTCTGCTTCTTGGTTGCCATGGATTCAGCAGCTTTGCTCCACATGCCCTTTGGTCATGATGTTCCTGTCTTGGAACCAGCTGACCATGGATTGAAACTTCCAAAATCATAAGCAAAATAAATCTCTTCTTTGAATTGTGGATGTTGTCTAATTTGGTCCAGGAATGGGAAAGGTTACCAGTACTGAACACAGTCAGCCAACCATGGACTAAACTCTCTGAAACTGTGAACAAAAATAAACCTGCTCCTTTTAGTTGTGGGTGTCAAGTAATTTGCCTCAGGGATGGGAAAGCTGATTAATTCATTCTTGTAACAGTGAAATAGTGCGGCTTACAGTGGTTCCTCCACTCATGAATTCAATTATTTCTAAGATTCTGGTCACAGAATTCATTCTATGATTCAGGCTGCAACCAGAATTGGGGGAAAAATTAAATTCCTGAACTGAAGCACCTCTGTATTTATTTTACTTCTAAATTTGTTTTGTCATTCCAAGTTTCAGTTCACAGATTTTACAAAAATTTAAAGTATGATTCTATTGCTTAATACAATCTTGACTTTCTTTTATGCAATTATGTGTTGCCTCAGGTCTTATTACCTTCTTAGCCCAAACTCAAAAGTAATTTTCTGGAGGGGAGATTTGGCCCTGAGAAAGGAGGTGACCAAGTGAAAAATCTAGTCCCTAACACCAGGGATCCAATGGAGTAATGCTATTTTTCTTTTAAAAAGAAGTAAGTGCCTATGTGATTCTTCCGTGGCTCACAACTAAGATATTTGACAATTTAGTTGAGATTGATTGGGTGTTCAATCTCTGAGCCAAAAAAGTGTTGGCTTTACATTGAGTGAATTGGGAATGAGTGAATAACTGGATTCAATGAATATTGATTGAGTGCTTAACATGTGACAGGCACATTTCTAGATGTTCAATAACTGTTCTGAACAAAAAAGAAAGAAACAAGAAAAATGGGGTAAGTAAGTAAAGTAAAAAGGACATTAATTGACCTTGGTGTGGTGGCACATGCTGGGATACTGAGGCAGGAGGATTCCAAGTTTGAGACTGGCCTGATTCACATAGCAAAACCTTAGTGAAATCTTGACTTAAAGAAAAGGACTAGGAAAAAATAAAGGACTAGGGATGTAGGTCAGTGGAAAGACTCTGGGTTCATTTCTCGGTATTGTATATAAAAAGAGTGAATAAGAGGGGTTGCAGTAAGGAAGGAGAACAGGCCATGTCGGAGGGAGTTGTAATTTTAGATAACGTGGTCCAAGGAGGTCCAAGAAGATATTTGAGTGAAGGAGTGAAAGAGGGACAAGCAGAGGTGGGGGTGTCATTCTGTGAGAGCAGCAGGCATGTAGAAGCGATGGCAGGACTTCCCCTAGACAGGTGGTACACAGCAGGGTAAGAATGCAGGAGGTGAGGAGGGAGAGATCATGTTGTGCACTGTGCAGCAAGAGAAGGGCCTTGGTTTTACTCAGAGTGAATGGGGAGACTCTTGGGAAGACTTTTACTACACACACGTATTGAGATCTTATTTCTTTCATTGGTACATGTTTGAAATGCATGAAGTTCCTATTTACCCTAGGGAGGATGTGCATGTGCATAATGCACTTTGATCCTTTTTTTTGATCCCCTTCTTGATGTTTTGAGAGGTGGCTGCTGTGTGGGAAACAGGATTGAGGTAGACAAGGACAAAAGAAGCAAAGCCACTCATGAGGTTACTGCATAATCCTTCTAGAGATTATGGTGGACTAGACCAGGTAGAAGGACTCACTGAAGTCTCATGAACAAGTCGGTGACACATTTAGACTTTGATAACTAGAGCAGTTTGTTTCCTTTACAAAGTTAGTTACAAAGCATGGGTGGAGAGTAGAGTGTAAAGAAGCCACTAGGGATGATACGGTAACAGAGGGTGAGTAACTCTTACTGTGCTTAGGCTAAAAGGGATAAGGGAAGAAAACCATTCCACAATCTGACAGAAGGATAGAGCTATGTAGAGAATGTCGCTTGAGCGGAGCAGGGACACAGCCACACGGACTGACCTCACAGAGTGAGCCAGAGCAACAGATTCCATGACCTCACTCCCTTCCTTCCATCCCCTCTCCTATCAAAGCTGATCCCTCCATTGGCTATATCCAAACAGGGCAGAAGGCCAGGGCACCATGGAGGTTTGTACAGGTGAAGGTGCCCCAGGCAGATAACAGCCCGAATAAGGCAGATAGTAGATCTGGAGAGACAGATAGACCTTAACCACCATGATCTTCTGCTCCTATCTTCTACTTATTCTTGATTTCTTTCTTTTCTTTCATTTAGGTGGAAAGTTCATTCCTACATCTCAGGAAATGCATCAAATCTCACCGGATACCACACAAATACTGTGGTATTTCTCTGTGCAGTAATCCTCCTATGTATCATCTAAAATAATGGCCACCACTCATGTTCTTCACGTAAGATCTCATTTCCTGGTGGAAGCATTCTTCTGTTAAGTCACTTGAAAGTAAAGTGAGCTTTAGGTTGTTGGGATAGGAAGTGAGTTATCAGAATAATAGTGATTTCAAGTAAGTTACTGGTGTAATAGTGAGAGGAATCATTCCATCACTTCATTCCTGGATGCACAAATTAAGGCCAATATATTGGCTACACATTTAAGCCATATTTCATCTGTAGCACACAATATTCCAGGTATTGACTTCCAGCTGGTTTTTTTATTGCTCTGTCAGCTAGCCATCTTATACTCCCTTGAGGCCAACTATTTCTGGATAAGAAGTCACTTGATGATTCCATGGGTATGAACACACCGCCTTATTAACTTTGTTGTCAGGTGACTCCCTTGGTTGAGGCAATGTTACAGAACACTGTGGTGATGGATAAAGCATTCTGTAATTCTGCAAATGCTAGTGCTTACAGAAGCACTGTAGCACAAGGGAAGCCAAATCAGTACTTTGATCATTTTGAGGCTGTATCTTTCTTTCTCTTCCATGAAAGAGATCACCCAATGTAGTCAGCCCCTAATGGGCAGCTGACTAAGGTATAAAGGAAACAGTACAGTATTGGATTATCAGCATTTCTCTCTGCTGTTGGCCACACTTAGCAGCAATAGTAAACTGATTAGTAACAGAAAGAAAGAAAGAAGAAACAAAGAAAGAAAGAAAGAAGAAAGAACAATGTTGTTGTTTGATACCCTCCATAACTACTTACTACACTGAATGAAAGCAATCCAAAAACAGCAAGTGAAACAGAAAATATTATCAGGAAAGAAGAATTCATCCTCACTTCAAAGCCTTTGCTATTGTAGAAGATTCCATATTTAGGGATTTCCAGAAGATCCGTTTCAGAACTCTGTATACCACACATAAATCCATTATTATTGATTTATAATAGTGACTGAAGTGGTTATGGACCAATTGATAGGAGAACTTATGCCAAAGTCTCCACTGTCTGCAAAACCTTTTACTTGCTTTGCACTTTGAATTAATTCAAAATTGGCTTTTTTAATGGGTTATCAAGTGAATGGCTCCGTTGGCAACCCAAATGCATTCTCTGTTGTATCCAAAATCCCAGAAAGATCTTTGATGCACTGCATCTTTTTGAGAGGAGGGATCTCAGTGGCAGAAGTGTGACTCCCATTTTAGAAGCAATATCCTGTGTGACTCATGCTGGTGGACCCCTGTCATCTCCAGTGTGCCAGGCTGTGGCACTGCAGAGCCTGTGTCTCACTATCTGAAATGCCTGTGTCTTCCTAAAACATCTAAGAAACGTAATATTTCATGCTCACCATTTCCAGATAACATAATGTCAATGAATTGCATAAGCAGGGTGTTCTGTTGGATTTCAAACTGATCACAACCCTTAGAGATCATATTTTGATGGAGAGCAGAAAGGTTGATTTGGTCTTGGGACAAAGTCTTCCTTTCTTGATTGGAAAGAGAACAAAAACATTTATTGGCTCATTAGGAGTGTACAGGCTAATGGCTTTGCATTGATTGTTGCAGAAGACATAACTATCATAACCTTATGGTTAAGATTTTTGATGACCTGCTGTCATTCCACACAGGTCATCCAGTTAGGATTATTTTGTTGTTGCTTTTGTAAGCCAAAGTTGTGAATTAAATGTGTGAAGCAAAAAAGAAATGCTCCTGCATTTCAAAAGGATTTCATGGTGGCAGATCTCTATAATTTGCTCAAGAAAATGACATTCTATCTTGTCGTTATTGCTAAGAAATTTAATTAAATTGACAAGGTTAAGGTTCTCAGCCTTGGACTTGGTATGGTGCTGCATATCTGTAATCCCAGTACTCAGGAGGAGTAGAAGGATCTCCTCAAGTTTCAGGCAGACCTAGGCTACACAGTGAGGTTAAGACCAGCCTGATATGCATGCAGTGACCCTGTCTCAAAAAAAAGAAAAATGATTCTAAGCCTTATACTTATCTACCTAAATATCTCCACATCATGTCTCAAGGTTACAATTTTTCCCTACAATTGCCTTTGCTTTATCCTAAGAGACTTGGTTTGATTAGATATTTAAAAGGTACTACAACTGTACAATCCTTACAACTGTCAGCCATGTCTGCTTTGTGTCTACCAGAGATAAAAACTTCTTTCAATTCTGCCATAAAGGTCTTTGGATTCTCCACTTTTCTTCAATTTTACACACACTGTTTTAAAATGTTATCTTCCCTGTGTTTATTCTGTAGAGACAAGATAAGAAAAAATGTTACTTCACAATCCTTATACTTACTAATGATGCCACCAGGACAAAAGATAGGATATGATTAAACTATATGTGATGAATGTTGAAATAAGAATTTTATTACAGTGGAAGACATGCTAGTGTTAATCTCCCTGAAAATACCCTCCCTTGATTTAAACACTTATCCCATCATTCTTGCCATTTTCTGAAGCAGTTCTAGAGATCCTCTTTTGTGAGTGTCTTTATGAGTTGTCATCAAAAGTATGGTAAATGCTGCTGCTGAGTGTCATCCCAAGTCAGACTTGTACAAATAGTGTGGTGTGTCTTTACCCACCTCCTTACTCCCTGGATCAGGCTCTTCCTCAAGGTCAAAATGGCCATGAAAGGTAAATGTTTTGAATCAATTCAGCACACTGAGGCAGCTAAGAGAGGTAAACTGCAGATACATTTAGTAGCAATTTTGTCACTCAAGTTATCAATTAGCAAACAGGTAGTATATTCAAATTAGGAAATTTAAAGAAATCTTTATTTACAAAATGACTATTAGTAAAGATGTGAGATACAGGGAGTTTGCGACGGTTAGTCTGATAACTTAGTATTATAATCAGAAGACTTCTAAGCCAGAAGGAACTGAATATAAGCTTTTATAGAATCCATAAAGAGAAAGTTGCATCAAATAGGCTGAATCTAGAATAATGAGGGCCTTCAGCAATGTTAGCAATCCACAGGGACGACAGGAAGGAATCAGGGAGAACAGCTCCCCCGAACCCACTCTCTTCATTCCCTCCAGCCGTTGTCAGAGCTTCCTGTGGTTGGACTGAACTGAAAGACAGAGGACAGGGGGTCTAGTGTAGAGAAGAGGTAGAAAAGATCAAATGGAAGGGGACCAATGGAAGGTGTCTGGGTATGTGGTACTGCTGATATGAGACTGGATCATTGGACTCTATACTGCTTAATGGATTTGACCATTGGTAAGGTTCTGTTAGGAGGTGAGGCCTGGCTCAAGGTGGGTCACTAGGAGTGTAACCTGGAAAAGTGTGTTCTTCTTCCTGACTCCTCCTAGCTCTCTCTCTTCTGGTTCCTGTGGCTTGAGCACCCTTTTCTTTGCCATACCATTCTACCTTTGGTTCCTGCCTTGGAGCCAACCAATCATGGACTCAAATCATGAACCAAAGTAAGTCTCTTTTTCTTTAATTTGTGACTTGTGAGCATTTAATCCCAGTGATGAGAAAGTAACTGAGACAGTCAGGAATGACTAAAGTTTTGTTTTGCTTTTAGCCTGATCAACTGGAATGATGAAATGGATACATTTTGATGTTTATTTCACATCCAATAGAAGAGTTTAGTAGCATCGCTGAAGCATGAGGCTAGAGTTCTGGGCAGAGGTTCAGGTTTAGAAATCCTTAAATCTCTGAGACTTGACAAACACATCAAGGTAGTGAATGTAATAGAGAAATGTCAAACACTGCATAAGAATAGTATTAGGAACCAAAAACTCTGACTGGAGTAACTATGCGGTAGAAGAAAGCCAGAAAGGCTGTTTCAAAATGGAGAATAATCAAGAGCTTCCATCCAAATAGATGAAAGTTAATCATTATGTTCAGGAAACTCACTCAGTGGAGTAGTAAGAGTGAAGTTTTGAACAGAATAGGTTTAGAATAGAAAGAGCAAATATCAAAATGTATATATGGATACATCTTTCAAGACGATTTACAATAAAATGGGAAATGGGTTTCTTTCTGCAGGAGGGAGTGGGTTCAGTAATTTGTGTTGTAATGAAATATTAAGAAATATTAAGAGCCTAATTTAATGATGATGGGAATGATTCCCACCCTTGGAAAAAAATCAACCATACAGCAGATAAAAGAGAGAACTAAAGGAGCATTATTCTCTAGTAAGGGAGAATGGAAGAGTTATCCCTAACTAGTACTTAGCCATTCACTGCAGCACAAGGAGAGAAGTTAGGCTACCAGGCATGTAGGAGAGTCAGTGAGGTGGTGAGAGCTGAGGGGGGGGGGTCTAATCTGGTTGCCTCTGTTGTTTCCATGTAGTAGGAGCAGGGTTATCAGATAAGCAGAGGCAGAAAGACAGAGGAGGAAGTGTTGGGTGCTTAAGGGGCAAGGAGTAAGAATTATACAGTTCTCCTCCTCAAATGGGTATGTGAATGAACTAAGGAAACACTGTGTGCTGACCACCAGGGAGACACCACCTGAGGCTGCACACCAGAAAGGTCTGCACTGCAATGGCTTCTGCTTCTTTCCAGTCACATGTAGTTCCATGGTGCAGGCATGGGAGTAGACTGGTAATTGGATTTAATGAACATTATGAAGATTGTAGTTTAGCCAACAAGTCTGAAGAAGTCCCAAGATCATATGTCATCTTACAGTCAAACTTGAGTGAAAAGAAACAGATTTGTTCTGTTCCTAATATTTCTGTTACTGCCTATGTCTAGATGTTTCCTCAAAACTTCATGAGGTAATAGGTGGGGTTCATCACAGGTGGCTGGATCCAGAGTGTGCGATGTTAGAATTAAGCATATGATGCTGGGATTGAGGGTATGTGATTATTAAATTAGCCCATGGACTGGTTTGGCATAGCTCTGGGAGTGGGTAATAGGAAAGCCCACTTTGGGTGTGAGCGATACCCACACTGAGGGCAGGTAGGCTGGACAGGATATAAGGGACAGAAAGGGGGATGTTGTCCTCACTTGCTGCTTGATGCTTTTGTTGCCTCTTGCCTTTAACCTTCCATGCCATAAACTGTTATTTCTACTCTGTGTTGCCCTTCTGCCATGCTACCCTGCCATAGAGCCAGCCAATTATGGACTGAAACTTCTACAAACTGGAAGGCAAAATAAAACTTTCTTCCCTTAACTTTAGGCACTGAGTATTTTGTTTCAGCAATGAGAAAAGTAGCTAATAAAATTTCCAAGGATAATTATTAATCATAAGGTTCTGTTTAGAATAGGGCTACTTTTTTAAGATTAATTTTAATTTAATATCAGGTATATCAAGTCATATCATTAAATTCTATGAACATTTTCATATGCTAAACTACAAGATTGTACTTTGACACATTTTATTATATAACAATAAAAAGGAAAATTAATTCATTTTCTTTATCAGTTCCACTCTATACAGTGTGGTTTCAGGGATATGGAATTCTTCCCTTATAATAAGAGATCATCTCAGTACCTAACCTACCTGCCGTGATTCCATATGAAGAACCAAGCTATGACTTCTTGGAAGATATTAAACACAGAAGAACTCATTCATCATTCTTACCTGATATATGTTATCATGTTCAATTGAAAGAATGAGGAGCCTTGAGGTTGTGTCCCACATGTTGGGTGAGTCCTTATCAAAAGCAGGGAGTGGACAATGCATGTGTCTTTGCAGTGGGTCTACATCAAATTCCATGGCCCCAAGCGTGTGGTTTCTGGGTTATATCTCTCAATCAAGAAAAACGCTATACCTAAAGGACTAAATGGAAGATTCATTCTATTGGCTTTCCAGTATCTCTAAAACCTGGCCCTGAGTCCCAGTATCTGACCTCAAATTGTTACATTTTGAAAGATAATTTTATCTTCCCTGCCAGAATGGCTAACAATAAAAAGTTTATTGGTTGCTTCTTGCATTTGGGTAAGGATACTGTGCTGTTTCTGTTTCTTTAAGCTTTACAACACTATTTAAAGTTAATTTATAGATAAGCCATAGTTTTATGATCTAATGAGACTAGTAGATGGTCTAAGGAGGAATTTAGTAAAAAAAAAAATCTACCTGATTCCTTGTAATTAAAAAGTCATCAAATTGAACATCTTCCTGGTAGCTGTGCTTTGCAGTATTTGAGGGTCATGTGTCACTGGTAAGTGTTTATTTAGTTCAGTGAAAGGAACTTCCAACTTGGGCTGTGACCTATTATTCCACAAATGCAAATTAAGATGCTTTGCACGGCTAACGAATGCTAACTTTAATTAAGACAAACTCAAATCCCATCATGCTTCCTTTTAGTTAGTCTGATAGTTAATGCCAAAATGTTTTCTGGCATAAAACAGCACAAATTGACTTCCTATCTCTCACAGTGCACATTTTTTTAGTTGTATGGTTCCAAGTAAACATGCAGGTATACTTTTGTTGTTGAGTCCACTTGAGGCATTTTGCCTGGTAAATTCCTTAATCTTTGTATTCTCTGAGGCGTCCATGTGAAAATCAGCGCCGTCCTAAGCAATATTAGATATCTGGCTACATTCTGATAACTGTTTTCCACTGTAACTAATTCCAATTTACTTGCCAACTTTAGACATCAGCTCAAGAGGAAAAGAGAATTCAAGGGTGAAAATATGTTTTAAAGGATATTTAATAAGAATTGTCTTTGCCTTGGAGATAGGGAGTATTGATCTGAATATATGCCTATGTTTCAGAAGAACTGGTACAGGACAAGTTTTGTAAATGGCCCTCTTTTTAATGTTCATTCAATTCAATGGTTTCTGGGTAAAATCTATGGAAGGAAATTCATGCAGGAAAGAGGGTGGAGGTGGAAAAAGAGTTCATGCTTAAGTCACAGTCTATGGATAAGAAGGAATTTGAATATTAATGTACAACCTTGAGAATTAAATGCTCAGTCCAGCGACCTTAGGAGTTGGCAGCTGGCTCAGGGCTGATAAGAAATGTTGGGTGGGGGGCAGGTCTTGGGAGGAACTAGTTCCCAGGGAAGGCTCTCATCTCTGGCTGGCATTAGAAAGAATTACAAAGCATGATTCAGAATCTAATTTTGTCAGCTGGTGATCGGCTCCCACGAGACGCTGGCCTCACAATGTATTCTATTAAGTAATGGGAATTGGGTTATGCTCCTTTTCTCTGGTTTATGCTGGGCACCCCATTTTCCTTCACAGCTCCCCCCATGTCTCCAGTGTAAGTGTAGGTGAGCTTACTTGCATTCACCTTCTGAAAGTCATCTCTAAACGTCTCCCAATGCACAGGTGCTGATACATTGGAGGATACCAACACTTCGTTGGTTTTTAAATTTCATTTTAATTTTTTTCATGTTTGAGTTCCTGTCAGGATGGGGAGAACCCAGGTGGGGAAGGGTACAGTTTAAATTAAACCCATTCATTGACTAATGCCTATTTAGTGGATTTGTGCAAGAGAAGCTTTTACCATGGGCAGAAGAGTAAATGTCCAGGCAGAGATGCCAAATAAACAGATAGGGGGAGAAATCATTTGGTTTATGTTAGCATCACAGAACCAGAACTAAATGTAAATAGACTACTTTGATTTCTTTCATAACTGAGTGCCTGCCATCTGTCAGTTTTGTCTGTTTATTCTCTACAAAGTGATTTATGTCAACAGTGATGAAACTCATTTTAAAGGTGGTAATTTGCACATTTATAAAGGTGGCATTATATGTTCAGAGAACCTACAATATGGGTTTTATCCTCTTACATAACCCAACTGGACTAAGTTTCTCAAAGAGGTATGAAACCCGACCACTTACCATCAACCTTAAGACTTTGACAACGTAGTTCTCCCTGGGTTCCAGAACATACAAAAAATATAATTAATGACCAAGAATATTGCATTCATTGGACAGAATTTTAAACTCAAAAACTTTTGTTCCAAGAATACTTTTTCTCATAATTCATTCATATCATCTATTTTTCTCACTGAAATGATTTCCCTAAAAATGCTTTAAAGAATCTCTAGGAAAAGTTGGGCAGTCAAGTTTTATGTTGTCTTTTTCTTATCTTGAAGCTGTGCCCATTTCAGGTGAAAGAAAAAAATCCTGTCACTTGTTGAAAGAAAAGTCCTACATGGGATATCAGAAGACCTAGGTCCTATTTTTGTTCTGGCATGAACTAGCCACTGCAATTTCAGTAAGTCACTTTCTGGACCAGTTTTCTCATTTGTAAGAATGAGACAATTGGCTGGTTTAGAAAGCAAACACTCTTGGCTTCCAGGCAGCTTCCAGATGTGTTTGGTATGGCACACAGAAGTTTTTTAAATCTGTATTTAAGTTTCTTTAGATAGACATGCATTTCTTGGCTCACTACAGTTTTTGTAACTCGTTATCATGTATTTAGGTATGTATGTATGTATGTATGTATGTATTCATTTGTGTATTAGTTAGCTTTTGCCATGCAACAAACAACTCCAAAACTTAATGGTTTAAGCCTATGTGGGTTAGTGTTAAGCTTAATGGCTAAAAAATAACTATTTACTTAGTGCAGCATTCTTCAGTAATGTAATGAACTTAACTAGGCAAATGTACTAATCTTGTCAGGCTCCTTTACTTTTTTGTGGCCAACAGTCATTTAAAAATGTGCCTGATCTTCTATATATGGCTGTATGTCTCCTGGGACAATAGTTATTTATGAGTCAAATCATCATCTAGCAAATTAACTTAATCTTCTATGTATGACAGCCTATGGGCTCCCAAGGCACAGCAACAGAAGCCACATAGCTTCCTTGCACTGGGCTTAGCCCTTGTCCAACACCCACTCTGTTGTATTATGTTGTTCAAAGCAAGTGACAGAAACCAGTTTTGATTCAGACAGTGAGGGAACAGATTCTGTACCTTGAAAGGAGGAGAAGCAAAATAGCTGGTGGTGTTTTCAGTCTACTACAACCTGTATACAAGCACCTACTCTTGGAAACTGTGGTTTTAAGTTCATTCCCCGACCAAAAATAAGGAAAACCACGAGCAAAACAAGCAAAATTAATAGTCATACTTCCATACTAACAGCATATTCATAATGCTTATCTAGGAGTTTCCAAATAAAATCATTCCAGAGCAATACTGACAAACACTAAATACGGCTCTGAACCACAAGTTCCCAGGTATTTGAGGAGTTCTGTCCTCGGTGACTAGATTTTTGTGCCATGAACTACTAACACCTTCTAAATTTGAGTTACACCCTTGTCGTAATATGGAGCTATTATGTGATGGTCAATGGGGGGAAAGGGGTGGGATTCTGAGACAGTGTAAGTCTTTACTTCAGTTCCTATTTGTCCCTGAAAACAAAACATGATCTGAATCATTTTCAAGGTTTGAAATTCAGTTTCCAGATTTCCTTCTTTGATTTTTTTTTCCCCTCTAGAATATTCCTGGTTTTAAATAATTCTGGGGAAATTCCTTTCAGATTAGGTAGCTGACTAACAATCCTTCATACACAGTGTGTAATGAAAGAAAAGTTGTCCAATTATAAAATGCAAATATAATAAACCCCTATTTACAAAGAACAGCTGTAACTTACTGCATGTCCAGGCATAACCTCTATGTAAGCATGTAACATTAGTAATATAGATTAATAATACAATATACTTTCTTTAGTCAGACATGTTCTATGTCCAAAATGCTATTCTATGTATTGTAAAGACTGGAAATATGTATGTATCTATAGGAAAATGTCCTTTCTGTCAAAGAGCTTATGTGCTACCATTGTCAACAGTACTATGATAGAAGTTTTGAACGGTGAATTCCTATGAAAGAATTTTTCTCAATGTGGCTTGAACACCAATACCATATTTTGTCCTCTCATCAGTATTTTAACTGACCCTAGTAAGTGAGGAAATGCCTGAGTGCATTACTTTATTTTGAATCTAAATAGAAGAGCTGCAAACAGATTTTGGCTTAATGAAATTTTTCTTTAATGAAATGATAAGACCAGGTAGAAGAAGAAAGGTATCTCATGCATAATATTCAATTAAGAATACCTGATCCTCTTCCTTTTTTGTTTCATGTTCACAATATGTAATGTTCTCTTTCCTTTTGTAGCATTGGTAGATGAGATTAAGAGATGGCTGGAGAGGAGAGGGAGAAAGCAAAAGGAGATGAAAAAAGGAATAAAAATGTATTATGTACATATACCAATTCCCCAAAAGGAATATACACATCATGTATGGCAACATGGACTAATGAAAAGTGAAAAAAAGGAATGCTTAAATTCAAATTGTTCAAATTCAAAGAGAAGCAGTCAATACTTGTGCTAATAGGAGAAGAGAGAGCTAGTTAAACATCTCCAAATGTTTGCACACTTGAGGAGTCCAGAGAAATTGCTGTTGTTTGGTGAGAAGTAAGTGCAGCAAATTAAAAAAAAAAAAAAAACTTTAGTAAAGAAGTAGATGAGGGGTATGAGAAAGAATACTACAGGACCAGGAGTTTAGGTCAGCAGCACAAGCTTGCAAGTGTGAGGTCCTGAGTTCAATCCCTGGTACAAAAAAGAAAAAAAAAAAAAAGACAAAGACAAAGACTTCTACAAAGACGAAATGTCCAAAACATGTTTGAAATTCCCATATATACTAGTGATTAATAAAATTAAATTACAATAAGATAGGGCTATATATCTCTTAAATTAACAGTAATTCAGAACAATATCATCACTATATGTAGGCAATCACACGATCTCTCGAGATAAGGTCTGGAAAACTGCTTTGAAGTGATCATGATGCATGAAAAACTTTGAAAACTGCTGCTCTAGTATAGGCCCATAAATTAGTTCAGGCTTTTTTGGATAGTAACTTGACAATACTGAATGAAATTAAAATTAATGAAACATAATGAAATTAACATTTTCAATAAAAAACAATTACAATACCTAGTATTTCTAATTCATTAATCTTTTTTATAGAAGGTAGAAGTGGGAAATATTACTATATAGGCAAATGTGTTAAATGAGGGCTTGCAATAAAAAACCCTGAGACAGATGAAAGCATATCAAAATCATTGAACAAATATATTCAACATCAGGAGAAAAGATTTTAAATTTGAATTAGTTACACACTCATGGAGCTTTCAATGTATTTTTCCCCCTCTGCAGAAAAAAGTAACGTGTACAGAAAAATCAATAGATTTGAATTTTGTTAAAATAATAATAAAAGTTAGAATGTTCTAACATATAAGTGCAGGAAAGAGACAGAAGGAAAAAAGGCAAAAACAATAGAAAGAAAATAAATTGACAAGTCTCCAAAACACAAAAGTAAAAAAATAAAAAAGAATACTGCAAAATAACAGGAAAACATTTGGGACTAATGGGCAGCTTATTCAAAGTTAGGTAGCTATTAAATGAGTTCCCAGTCCGTGGGTAGTCTTTCCCTTTTCTTGCACCAGTTTACCTATTTGTTGTCTTACTGAATAGCATTTTTGAGTAAACTTTTTTTCACTTTCTTTTTTTTTTAAGAGAATAAAATAAAACAAAACAAAGCAAAAGCAGATCAGAACAAAACAATGCAAGCAACACAGGACTTCAAAACAAGACAACAGGAAATCAAAAGTGGCTACCATAATGTCTTTTGTTTTCTTCAAAATAGTTGCCCATATCTTCACATATATTCCTTTCTTGGACAGTGGCCTTCCTTGTTCACCTTTGCTCCACCTATCTTAGTTTCTGTCCTACCTTTTCCATAAGGCTTTCACTGAACAACTGTTTGTTATATTTCCAAGCATTATATTGTAATTTTATGTATATTACTACAGCTGTATGGTCAGAGATCATGAACTTTTCCCCTCCATAAGAACTTTTCTAATGCTTTATACATAATAGTTTAATAAATATCTGTCCATGATTCAAGTTTTTGTTCTGTACAAACAGAAATATTTGTAATCTTGTCAGTGGCAGCTTTTGCATTGCTTGTTTTGATAGTATCCGAAGCCCAGATGTCCTGAATGGAATTAATCACACTCCCTCCATGATCCCATTCCTCTTTCTATATTTTTGGTCTTAGTTACTGACACCAAAATTAATTCAACTATCCAAACCTAAAGCCTCTTGTATTTGATCTCTCATTACTTTTATCTCCCGCATTTAATTGGCTGCTAAACTTCATTGATTTTTCCAGTGCTCCACGCTGCCAGTTACTGTTCTCCTTTCCTTCCCTTCCTATTGCCAGTGTCCTGGTTCATGTCCTTGCCTTCTGTTCCCAGTAAATCAGTTTTCTAAGGAATGCCTCATGTTTCTCACTTGCTAATCCTGCCTTCCTAAGGTCATCAGAGTTAGCCTCAGCTACCACTGTTTCATTTCCTTATTTTCTAAAAACCACTAAGAGTAAAGAATAAGTGTCATTGCCTGACATGTTAAGTCCTGACCTGTTAGTTTTCTTCGAAAATTTTTTCCTAGCTTCTTCCCCCCCCCCATCCAAATACACAGTGTTATGAACTTGCATACTTGAGATAATCCAGAAAATGGGGCCTGGTGGGAGGTCCTTAGTCACTGGGCACATGCCTTTGAGAGGGAAAGTAGGACTCAGACCTCATCCTATCTTTGACTTCTACTCCACTCTACTCTTCCACTTTGAGGTGCTGCTTCATCACATACCTAAAAGCAACAAGGCCAACCTGTCATAGACTGAAACTTCCAGAACTGTGAGACACAGTAACCTTTTGCTCTTTATAAGTTGATTGCCTCCTTATTGCTTTGTTTCATGCTATTCCTACCATTTCAAATACCTTTTTGTCTCCAGTCATCTGTACTCTCCCACCCCTGTCACAAAGGACGAAGCACAATATACTTGATGTTATTATTGTTAAAAACTGAATTTAAATGTTTTTTTTTTCTGCGATACTTGTCTTGATTTTCTCAGTGGATGTTTTTTCATATTTAAACTTACCAATAAATCTCCATTAAAACTTTGATTTTTTTGTATTCTAGTAAGCTGTTTGCTTATCTTTCTTTTCCTACTGAATTATGAAGAAATGTGTCAAACTCATCTGCATATCTTCACAATATCTAAACTATACATGGCCCATAGTAATTGCTTAATTGCTTACTGAAGTATGCAAAAGTGATAAATTTCTCTCAGTTAATCTGGGGAATTATGATATAAATGCTTTCCATTGCCTCATCTCTTTCCTTCAGCCAATAAAAGCAAGCATGCATGCATGGCTTATTTTTGAAATTTATGTTTTATTAAGGTGATACAGGTATCCAGCTGAAAAATCAGAAGAGGGGATTAATAAAGAAAAATGCCATCTTCTAAACCATAGTCACATTGCCATTTTCAACTCTTTTAACTGCTTCTGCTTTTTAAATTCTCTGCTCCTAAATAATTTGTGTGATAACACATCAGTTGTAGACATTATCTACTGATTTACAATTATACTTAGTGGGACAGAATTTATCTCCTTCTAGTAGGAAGAACCATGATCTGAGACCAAGAAATAGAGCTTTGATGACAGTGTTATTTGACTTTCAAAGGTAGTAAGCCTATGGCGTGCCTTGAGATAGCCACCAATACTGAACCACTCAGATAACAGACTTAGCTTTGTTAATATGACCACAGTTTACCCCTTGATATTGTCTACAGAGTTCACTGTAATGCTTTCCTTCTTGAACAAGATTTCAGTTGAACATATCTGTTAAAACTTGGGCTTAAGAATATTTTTTTGTATTTTCATTTATTGACCCAATAATCTTACATTAAAACTTTGGCAAATGTTATACATATAAAATTCTTCATATATTTCTATGTATTCATCAGAATGGAGTTTTGCAGGATACCAGTGCCATTTCTAGTTTGGAATTATAGGGGAGTGTCAATAATGTAGACATAAAGTATGAAGAGCGTAGTTCTTCTTTTGAAACTTCTGCCAGGCGTGGTGGCTCATGCCTATAATTCCAGCACTCGGGAGGCTGAGACAGAAGGACCATTGTGAGTTCAAGGCCAGCCTGGGCTACAAAGTGAGTTCAAGACCTGTTTGAACTGCAGAACAAGACCCTGTGTCAAAGAGAGAGAGAGAGAGAGAGAGAGAGAGAGAGAGAGAGAGAGAGAGAGAGAGAGAGAGAGAGAGAGAAACTTCTCAGCAAAAGCATTGTAGCAATATAACTCTTAGAAAAATTAAGCATAACCATTACATCTCTTTAGAGAAGACACGTGCAGGTTAGTGTTTGTTTATCTCTAGCCATACAGGTACATCTTCATGCCCCCAAGGGAACTGGTGTCAGATTTGACCTGTGTTTGTCCTAGACATGTTCATTCAGAAGAGTTCAATCAAAGGCTATAAGATGTGCATGAGGATTTCTCTTTTAACATTGGCAAGGAATGTACAGCAAAGATAGACAAGGCAAACAAAGCAGAGGCATGTGTGGTCTAATTATAGATGGTCTGTGCTAAGGAAGAGCCAAACACATTGTAATTGTCAAAATGTGGAGCCAGGTGATGCTTCCTATTATTCATAGTGGTGCTGTCATTAGCAGCAGCATCACTGGGTCTGAGCCGTGTGTATACAACTTCTGGTGACTCAGAGTGATATCATCAGTGTGGGCCAGGGGGTACTGGCAGACACCAACACTGAGCCCAGTGGGGGCAGTGCCAAGGAAAGTTGGCTTTTGAGTCAACATTAATCTCTATAGTATCTAAGTGGGGGAAATCCCAGAGTATCTCCATGGCCGAAGCCAAACAAAGCAAATATTGATGAGTGTAAAAATCCTTATTAAACAAAATGTTTCTTATACAGATTTTGAGTGAGGGAAAACCAAAAGCAGAGAGCAGAGAGGTAATATCATTCTCCATCTTCCAATACTTTCAAAAGTGAAGCTTCAGATGAGGTGGATTCATTAGGAATAGTTTTACAGTGTGATGTTTTTCATCTGGCATGTCTTTGTCTATTACTTTCTTTGTGGGCTGTTGAACTGAATAGAGGCAGACATTACTCAGAATGAGAATGGAGACTGTCTGTATTCTAGTAACAAAGCTTTATTTTAAATGTCTCCCCCCCCCCGCATTTTCTTTGTAATGATGTAGTAAAACATCTTAGGATGTTTATCAGTAGATTATAATGTCTTACAGATCCAAAGAGAGATTCAGATTCCTCCACTTCCTATAAAAAAGAAAGGCTAAAAAGGGCCTTACAAAGCTAATAACAAAATAAACAACAGACTTCACTTCCTGATGCCCAAAACTCTATCATTTCTTTCAGAACTGAAGCATCTCAACTGTACCAAATCATTTTTTTTCAAAAATTCACATTACATGGGAAAGTACTCTAATTTTTTATAAGTCTGTTCCATACAGAAAAGCACTTGTGATGAGTTATTTTTCCAGTGAATCAATATTTAGCATTTTTTATAATACACCTTTGTATAAGATGACATTCGTATATCTAGCTAGGCCAAAAGAATTTAGTTAATTTTCAACATTGCTTCCCATGTGTTTACGTGAAAAGAATGAAAGTGCCGTAGTGGGAAATGAGACAACTCATCTTGCTTGCACCTGGAGTTTCATATGAATCATAGAAAAAATATTGATTTGACTCATATATAAGGATTTCCTTTGTATTAAATGGAAAAAGACTTATCTCTATACCTTTTCACTCTTGTTACTACTAAACACAATAGTTTATTTTTCCCTGATGTCTTCTCTAAATGAAGTTTTAAAAATGTACTCTGGTGTTCAGAATGATGTAATATTGAGTGCTAAGTCATTAATTAAGAGATCGACACTAGGATTCCATGGATTTGCTGTGTGGTTTTAGGTCTAATACATAAGCTTTTAGGTGTCAGTATCTGCACCTACTGGAATCTGGAAGGGATTGAATACAGTGGTGTCTTAAGCTCCGCTTGGCATGAACATTAGGTAAAAATTTTGGTAATAATTGGTGTGTTTTCTACGTTGGCCGTCTGAAGTTTGCCCAGGACATTCCTACAGCAGCAATAGCCAAGAAAACCTCCACTTACATTCTCTTTCCTCAAAGTCAAACTATTTTCAACTTCCATCATAGCTGAGAATGAAGAGCTCACCCCACAGGGGCATATGTTTTCTCTTTGTAAAATGGATCTTTGAGGCCATCCTAATTAGGCTCATGCACCTTCCTTTGAACTTGACAGCCTTGTAAACAAAACAATACCTCCAACCTATTCCAAACACCAGCATGAGCTGCCATCTTTGATAAGTTAGTGTGTGAATCTCTCTTTCTCTTTTGCTTTTATTGGAAACGACATATAGTATTTCTGCGTTAAATTAAATCTGGCCCACATGGAGCTCTTTCACACAGAAAATGCGAGAACATGGGTTGTTGGCAGAAGTAAGGTAAATATAGACCTCTGATGGTTTTTGGGTGATATGAAGCTTATTCAGTGCCATGGACCAGCAAAGACTACATCATTCACAAGTGGTGAGGCTGTGATAAAGCAGTGCAAGGCCTCCAAAATATGTGGCCTTAAAATTTATGCTAATCTCTCCACTGCCAATTTTATTCATGCCCACATATCTATCTAATTGTGTGAAGTTTTATGGACTATTTCACTTCTTTCCATTCCTTTTTTCAGTTACTATGGAAAGGATTGGCTCATTAGTCTGGGTGGAACAAGAAATGATGACCGTCAGTCTTGACTTTGAAATGTATTCTGGGGTCTGAAAAAAATGGAGTTGGAATGAATTCTGAGCTTAGTGTAGTATATTCAGCAATTTAACTGGAAGCATTCTAACCTAAATCTCATAAATTGGCAGAAGGTGAACTTTGCAACAAGTTAGCTCTTTGTAGGGTAACAGACTTATTATTCTTGGAAATGAAAATGTGATTAGTTACATTTTTTTCAAAATTTAGTAAACTATGTAATGACATTACAAGTTGAAACATAACTCAATTTTAGATTTTCAATTCTGAGTCCATATTTGATGTCTCCAACGCTCCTTAGCTTACATTTCTTGCTTACCCTACATGTGATATTCATCTAACAAGGAGTTAGTCAGGGTTTACTGTGTGCTAGGAAATTTTCTAGATGTTCAGAATATAAATGTAGCTCAAAATTGACAGGAACTCTGAGTTACAGTGCTTTGATGTTATTTATCATCTATTGCCTACCATACAATTATTATAGTTTGACCTCTGAGGTTCTTTGTGGGGGATACTCTAATGATTTCACCATTACGTTCAGAGAGAAAACTTTTGGGTTCTTGGCATCCATAGGTCTATCCCACAGTTTGAGAAGTGAGTGAAGTTGCCTGGAATGTTTTAGGAACTTGGTATTGATATTTGCTAACGAATCTAGCATTCGATTCTTTTCATGAGTCTTAAGGGCTATGGTTTCTGAGTAAGGAAGAGGTAATTCAAAGAGAAAACCACACATCACCACCAACAAATTTTCCAGCTCATGGTCATGCATGGTTTCTGAAAAATAAAGGCGAAGACTCAGGTGGAATCACTCACAGTCTGCAGTCCATAGAAGGTTCTTTGATTCTGTTTTGTGAGTAATCAGGAGACTAGAAATGCTTTTTAGAAAACTAAGATAAATTCTTATGAACATAAAAACTTCACCACCAACACATTTGTGTTAATTGTGGTAAGTGCATACTTCTAGATGTGCATTTGTTTTGCCCCAATAGTAGGGTATTGGCACAAAGTTGATTACATTACACTCGTTTGGAGTTAGTAGGATTTTGTTGGTATCTCTTTTCATTACAAAAATTGTTTTCTCATTCTGAGTCTTTTCTTTCTTCAGTCTTATCAGGCATTTGTTCTATTATTCTTTTAAAGAAGCATTATTCTATTTCCATTTATTTTTATTTTTATGATCATTGTTTCATTTTCTACTTTCTTTGGATTCATTATCCTGTTCTTGTTCTAATTTTTTTAATATAAATTACTGATTTTCAGTCATTTTTCTGTTCTATTGTACATACATTTAAAGCTATAAATTTTCCTGTAAGCATGGTTTCAGTTAAATCCCATGTCTGATAAGTAATATTTCAATTATACTCTCATGTAAATTTCTTTGTTTAATTCATTTTAACTATTTTATTGGTTTAATTGTAATTGTCTCTTCTTTGAACTATGGGCTGCTTAGCGATATACTGCTTAGGAGGATCACAAGTTCAAGTCTAGCCTGGGAATGTCTCAAAATGAAAAATACGAAAGGCTAGAGATAGAGCTCAATCCTAAGGCTCCACATTCCAGCACTAGGACCCCATAAAGTACTGCTTAATTTCAAAATCAGTAGACATTTTGGTTATATTTTTGTTATACTTTTTATTGTGGTTATACTACAACCTTAATATTAAAAATTCTTTCTAATTTGGTGAGGTTGCTTTTATAGCTTAATGCAAGATGTGCACACAAATAGAGGAATGTTTAAATTCTTTAAAAAACTACAGTAAAGGACACATTGCCATCAATTCACCTCAAAATACTACCCCTACACACTTTGAACACACTTCTCTCACTGTCCTTGACCCTTTCTGAAGCAGTTCTTGAAGTTCTCCTTTGTGAGTGTCTTTTTTTGGCTGCCTTAGTGTCCTGAATCAGTTCCAAGCACTCACTTTTCATGGTAATTTTGACCTTAGAAAAGAGCCAGAGGTTGTGTGATACTAAATCTCGTGAATAAGATGCATGAAGTCACATCATAAAGTTTTCCTTTGAAAGATATTGCTACAGTGTTTTGAATAGGTAAGTGTGCTCAAAGAGAAAGGGAGTATTTTGAGAAGGGTTAATGACAATGTGTCTTTCACCGTGATCCTAAAAAATTGAAACATAAGATGTGTTTTCTGGGCACATCTTATGTTCATTTTACAACATTCTATAGCTGTGTTTTCTGCTTTAGCAACTGATCATGTTGTATAAATCTGATCTTTACTTTCTAAATTTTTAGTCTGCCTAAGTTTTTTTTTTAAATCACAGCTGCTATTTATATCACATTCTATGTCCACATCTATTAAAATGTTACATTATGTTTTCTTTAATTTGATTAATGTTCTAAATTCTATGCATTGACTTCTTAGATTTTAAATCAAGTTTTTACTGTTTGTCTTGATGATTTTTCTTAATTGTATCTTTGGGTCTCTTGATTTTGTGTATGGCTTGATAACTTTTGTCACTTTTGAAAATCTCTTAGCTATCATTTTCTTGATATGCTTTTCCATCAAATTTTTTCTCTTTTCCTTTTGGAATTATAATTAGTTGTATGTTAGGACCTTTCATATCTTCTTTGGTTTCTAAATTACTTTCTGCACTTCACCTACATTGTTTGTAAGAATTCCACAAGATGCATTTTCTCCCAATCTTGTTTTATTTCATTAATTTCCTTTCAGCTATTTATAATACCATTAATATTATTCACAGAATTAATATGTATTATTATATTTTGAAATTAATTTTCACTTAATTCTTAAAAACTGTTATATTTTCTTCTAAATTGTTTTTTTTTAAATTCCTGGACATACTGCTCATACTTTTTTCATGTCTGATACCTTCCTAGTTAAGATATTCTGTGGGTTTGTTCCTATCCTCCTAGTTTTTTGTCATTGGTTTTGGCCAAGTATTTGTAGTCATTGAATATTAGATAACTGCATTCCACAGTTTCTCAAAGTATTTTGAACCTTAGTTGGGTTTGCACTAAGTGGGTCTCCACTAAGGATTTCTCATTGTTTCTGGTAGAGAGCTAAATTAAAGTTTATTAACAACCTTGTATTACCTAATTCCAATGGAAATTGGCATGATCTGAATCTGGATCCAGTCTGTATGGGTTCTCAGCTTTTCTGGTTTGACTTTTCCTTAGCTTTGATCTTTTCAGTACCAACAGAAAGATGGAAGTATTTACCAAGTATCTTCCTTGGTATGAAACACAGCACATTTTTGTCCTCTTTGCAATATGAATCTATCACAACTTCTAATAAGGTTCTTATCTTATTATTCACCTTGAAAATAAAGATTCAAAGGTTTTTCATGGCAAAAAAACTTAAAAGAGTGGAACCTAAACACAAGCATCCTGTTTTTGGATGACTTGTTTTCTGTGATTGTGACCTTGAAAATCCTCACTCCCTTGATAGATCCCCAGTGACTTTAAGTGGATTCAGAAATGTTTTCCTTAGCTCTTCTTTTTACTTTCAAGGGGATGGAGAAAGTTCAGAACTACTTAATCCACTTTTTCCTTGAGCTAAGCCCAAAACTAAAATTTTGATTCAATGGCCTCTTCTCTCATACTCAGAGCCATTTTTTTATTTTAGGAATTGTACTCAATTCCCCTGGCCTGAAATAGAAGAATCACCTTTGATTTCACTTTTCCTTACACATCTCCCATCCAAATTCAAAAGCACATCCTCTCAGTTCTCCTTCCAGAACATTCTTTTTAAAATTTCTGTCTTCACTGCTACCAAGAATTCTGAACCATCTTCATTTTTCTTGTGTTTCACTGACAAAACTGTCCTACTGCTGTTCTCACTGCTGCTCCTGCCTTACTAGTTCTTCACCGAGCCGCAAGAGTTACTCTCAGGTGAGTGATTTCCTCTCTTTTACTGTAAATAATCTTATTGTGGCTCGAATTTAGATTGAAATCCACCTCTTAGCTTCCAAATCCTCCCCTAACCTGGTCTAGCCTATTGTCTAAGCTCGAACTCATCTCATATCCATGTGGACCTTTTAAGATATGTGTTCACTACCATGGTCTTTTACATTTTCTTAAACACATCTGGTTTCTTTACACTCTTTTCTACTTGGCACCTAGGATCTTTACACAATCTTTCCCTCTTCTTTTCTGTGAGTTCTTTTCATCCTTCACATATTCACTTATATACCACATCAGTAACATTTCCTATATGATGTGATTTAGGTATCATGGCATAGAAATGTAGAAGAAACATAAATAAAAGGGAGATAATCAATAGCCAGTAAATGACTTGGGGACGTAAGATGGAGAATGATGTGCACAAAGGTGTAGGACAATGCCAAGCTTTGGGTGGCACCTAGTACTGGGCATTAATGGAAAACATGCTTCAGGAGAGAATGTTCATTCGTGTTTATGAAGAAGCTGGTGAGGCAGACAAAAGAGCTTAGACTTGAGGAGTAGTAAAAGGTGAAATAGGGAAGGGTGATATGAGGAAAGCACTGGAGGGAGGTTTGCTTAACCATAGTGTGTGGGGTGGCCTGGAGGTTAGCGGGACGCAGCAGCCAGTGAAATTGGCACTGGGGCTGCTCTTGCCATGCAGGCACAAGGTGACAAGGGCTAGGTGAGCATAAATGCAATCAGGCTGGAGAGGAGCATATGGGTTCCAAGGACAGTTCAGCAGCAATTGATGAGTGATGGGTTAGAAAGGATTAAGAAGATGAAGGAGTCAGAGATGGTCCTCTGGTGCTTTTTTTTTTTTCTAGAAGACTGAGAGAAGAGGAAGTGAGGTCGACGGATGATGATTTTATTAGGTTCCCATGGTGATTTGGAGGTGACACTGCAGCAGAAATACCTTGGAAGGGGTGGAAAACGAGGAAGTTCTATTCTCAAAGGGACAATAAACCCAGAAGTGTAGTGATAGACATCAATGTCCCAGAAACCAAGTGATGTCTCTGGAGACCCCCACTCTCCCCGAGAACCAGCAGCCAGACAGACCAAAACCAGAGCCTCTGACTTGAGGACGCGGACAGCGAGGCCGGGCAATCTCATGGTGCTCATCTGTTTCTTGACTTCCTTTTTCTGTGAGAACATTGCAAAGACTTTGCTGGTCATGAGAGAGATAAGGGGAAGTCATATTTTGGAATCCTTTTGCTATGTTTTTCTAACATATTGGGCTTATAAAATCTGAAGTGTATTTTTGCCCCGAGTACTTTTCTTATTTTTCAAACCCATATGCATTTTGAAGTCAATTTAATCCATATGTTTTTGATTAATTTATGCTTAGCTCGTCAAAATGTTGTTTTAAGCAGAAAAGCTTATAAAAAAAATCAGTCATGCTTCACCAGCCACTGATGAAATCAAATCCAGAAGAGTGTAGCTTAGTTAGAAAATCAGATGAGTCCAGGGCTTAATGGGGCACAAAAATTAGAACCTCTCTGTAGTGACTCAAATAAAAATAAGCATGCCCAATTCTTAGGGGTTAAGTAATCTTAGTTTTGTTGTATGTGTTGATTTGATTTCTGGATGTAGTGATTTGTTATTTGGATTCACAATGACTCCTACAGTTACTTAGTTCAGACAGACTCCAGGTTGCCATTCATAAAACCAAGTGAGGCAGAAACCAATGGGTGTTTTTCCATGATGGGTGCATGTGATTGTGTTATTGTCAGTTGAAAGACACCTCTGTGGGTCAGGCTATGAGAGTTTTAGCAGAAAATCTATATATTTCATTTATTTGGTGCATAAAGATGGAATTAGGATGTATAATTGGATCAGAGATGAAGTTGTGTTTCATGCAATTAGAAGCAAATAGTTTTTTAAAAAAATAATTGTTTGAAATTACCTATATCTAAGAAAAATCCAAGAGATAATAAGTAATGGTCATAATCCAGAGTTAGGATTTAGAGACATTTTTTTCTAATGTCAGAAGAGTTGAATGTGAGTTTTATACAATAGTCTCTATGTAACATTTTATATATATTTTTGAACATCTCTGTAACATCACTAATAGCTAAAAATTACCAACTCTCCTTTTGTAATCTTTCACTTACTGTCATCTTCAGTTTCTTTTGCTTTGTCCTTCAATGTTGTCTTCCTGGTACCTTCTCAATTTACTTTCCACACACACATGGGGTGATCTCAACCACCCTGAGCTTGGATGGCAGTCCACACAAGAATGGCATCTGAATCTGTATTTAGACTTCTTTTCATTATATCACGCTCCAGATTTTTGTATTCAAAGGCTTCTATTCAAATATCTAGTGGAATAAAAAAAGATGATGTGCCCCAATAAAAACTCAGCCATACCTCTCAGTTTCCTTTTTCTCCTCCTCCTTCATTTCCTCTGTTCCCTATTGTGATTGATGGTGTCATGCCTCACCTCGTGACCCAAACTAAACACACCGGTATCAGCCAACATTCACCTCTCCTGGTCACTGGGCACATCTAATCAGGCCGCTACTTTCAACTGTACTTATTTTCATATACTTACTCTTTTCTTTGTTTCTACTGTCATCACCAGGAGGCAAGAGTTTAGCAACTACTTTGATCTTTTCTTTTTTTAGTCTTGTTTCTCTCAAAAAAACAAAACAAAACAAAAAAAACCCAACTCACTGCTGTCACTGTCCCCATGCCTAACACAAAGATGGTCACTTTTCTCAGTGGCTTAAAACTTTTAGTATCCTCTGTTTTCTACATGGTGAAATCCCAGCCATCTTAAGTGGTTCTGAGGTATATTATGATCTTTCCCCACTTATGTTATGAAGCTAATTTCCTTCATTTCTCATTCTTTCACAGTAAGTTCAGCCATACTAGATGGCAACATCAAGTTCCTTAAACTCTTTCTTTCCTTTTTTAGCTCCCATATTTTTATCCCATAATTTTCCTTTTGGCTGGCACATTTTTTCTCAGTGCCTAGATAGGTCCTATTTATTCTTTGAATATGACTTTTAATATATCTGTTTTTCCAAAGCCTTTACTCACTGCTTGTCTCATACTCTATAAGAATTTCTGCAATTTTTCATCATGATATTCAGGAAACTTTGTTTTAATTTCTTGTTTAATTGAATGCTTACAATACAAGATTATAAATCCTTTGGAAGAAATTTCTTATCATGTCTACTCACTTTTGTCCCCAACTCCTAACACAATCAGTATCTTGTTGAGAATAAGTCTTCAGTAGATCTTTATTGAATAAATGAGTGAAAAACTGTTCACATGTGTATTTTCAACACTACTCTTTCTGCCTCGAATGCCATTCTCTTTGCTATTTTATCAATGAATTCCTATCTTTGCTTTGAGAATTCATTAACCTCTCACAAAACTACTTTCTACAATTCATACTCTCAGAAATGCTGATCCAGTCCAACTCTCTCTCCCTCTTTTTTTTTTTTTTAACACAGCAGGAAACTGAAGGCCAGAGAAATTCTTATTTACCAAGGGTCAGACATCTGGTTATCCTGGAGAACCAGAATAAAGTACATTTCTGGTATGCTGAAGTATTCTAAACAATTGTAATTGAAACAATCTAGCCAATTTACAGTTGGTTTTACTTATAAAATAAAAGCCTTGTCGTTTTTGTGACAACAAATCACTTCTTCGTTCACTTTTTTCTAACAAAGACACATTTTGTTAGCCCAGTTTTGATTCATCAAAAGAAAACTCGAATAGTAAGGGACAAGAACTCGTCTGCTATTTATAAGGGAGAGTGAGAATATTAACAAAGGGGTGATGTGGGCTGCCCTGCCTGAGTACATTTTTCCACAGTAATAAAATGGTCAGTGCTGCACATCATCAGAGTTTGGTCTTTCTCTGGGAATTTGGTGTTTATTACAACCAACGCTTTTGAAAAAGTATGTTGCTCCTCCCTTAACATGTAAAGTTTCACCATTTATTAAGTCTTCTTGGCTGATGAGGATTGTAGCATCTACATACTCACATGTAAAATATTTCCTAATCACAGCAAAGATTTCACATCTGCTCTGGGGTAACTGGCACCAATCCAAGAAATAGAAGCATTCTTAGAGGATCCTTGCTGAGCTCCAGCCAGCCTTCTTGCCACTGGAGATGGCCTGCAGTGAGTGAGACTCCTTCCCCACCCTTCTTGGTTCTCCCCAAGTCTGTTTCTTTTGGTTACTTGATGACACCCTTCCACATAGAAAGCTCTCCCCTGTAAGCTAATATTTAGGAACCAGGCCAGAGTTCCAGTTGTGTTTTAGTTCTGTCTACTCTTTCCACACCCATTGGAAAGCCAAGAACAGAACAGTGTGACTTCCAATTGCTTCTTGGCTGCCCTGGTCTCCCTTTGACAACATGGAAAATTTTCACCCCTTATAATCAGACTAAAATTCCAACACTTAATAAACACTCAACTGGTGATTTACCAAGATCCAGCTAATATATAGTTTTTGTTTTTTTGCTCTGATATTCTTTATTGGAATTACTTTCTGTAGTAGTCTCAACTTCAGAATCCTGCTTTGTTGTATTTTGGCTAACTCATCAGAGCAAATGAGAAGACTCTTGTTTTTCTCTGGAGTGAAATGGAATGGAGTTGTCCCTCAGATTATTCACATTGGAAGTGATTTTCATTGTGATTTCATTACAATCCAACTTTCTCACTTTACTGGAAGCTAACGTTCAGTTAGCAATGAATCTTTTAACTTGTGGGCCATTTTCATTACTGTCACCTGGCTTCCAGGCATAACTTTAAGTGACAAAGTGAGAACATTGCTGATAAAATCTTAGAGGGATGTGACATCTTGGTACAGAAAAGAAGACTTAGAAACAAAATATAATTGATGCCAAGTGACAGAAAAATATAATACAAATTGACTGGATATCTACCTTGGAATTAAGCCAGAAGAAGAATAGGCACTAGCTTAGAACTTAAAAGATCAGAGATAGTTTGGTCTTAGGGATGCCTGGATCTGAAGACTGAATGCAATCAGCATTGTCTCTTATGATCACCCTTTTTAAAATTATTTTTTTAATTTTCTATTCCTTTTGTTCTCAGACTCTTCTTTCTTGGTGGCTCCATGCACCTCCACGTACATCTCACCCCTTCAATAATCATATTAGAAAAAAGAGAGCTAAAAAGAGGCTTTGCCCAGTGAAAATGATGGTATTAATTCGGTTCAAAGAATGGACAAAACCATGAAGTTTTATGCCTGGGGGTGATCATGGTGAATTTTGTGAAATTTGGGTGATTTTTCCCTAAAGCATTTGAATTTTAAATAACATATGTATAGTGTTCTTTGTACACAACATGACTCATTTTCCCAAAACCTTTGGATGAAGTGCTAAACAAGTTACTTATCTACCACACAAGAAAAGAAAACTAAGTTCTGAATGAATTGGGGAACACTCATGGGTTACCGATTTCTACCTCCTCTGGATCTGAGGTCTGAATGCAGTCAGGATAAATCTCCTACTGTCACCTCTGTTTCCTTGTGTATTTGTGTATTTTCTTGTGTATTTGATGTCTCATATCAGTGAGACATATACACAGAGGTGATGACTGACTGATGATGTTGTTTTCTCTAAACCAACGTAAGTGCCTCTGTGTCAAAGATTGTGATGGGCCAGGCTAGGTCACATGACTTCGAGCCTCATGGAGTAAGAATAGGGTTGAGGTGGTTTCAAATAAGATTCATAGAATCCTATTACTTTGCAAAAAGGGTAAATGTACTTGGGAGAATAGAATAAATTATGCCTAGTACCAACTCCTAACTGACTCTATCAGCATCATAATACATTTTCAAAAATATACAAACCCTGTAGGAAAATAATGGGAGAAAATAATATCCTTGGAGAAAGACTCAAAGTCTTTTTATACAACTGTTGTCATTGAATACAGACTAATAATTTAATGATAAAATCATGGCAGGCCCAGAGACTTAGTAGGAGATACTTACCAGAAGTAGTGGAAATGAGGTAACTGCTCAGGTGGGTTTTGGGGGAGTTGAGTCATGTTTGTGGACAGAAATATAGTTTGGCATCATCTGTGAGTGTGAGGACAAAGCAAAATAATGACCTATTATTTGTCTTGATATAAAATCACCTTTATTTCCTCTATTTATTTTTAGTTGTGTCAAAGGCACACCTGGGGATTTCCAAGGGGATATGATGAGAGCCAAGTGACTATTAACGTGTTTCCTGAGACGACATAGGAGTAAGATCAATGGTCTACTTCCATCCAGGGCATCAGGAAATTATATCCTCCTTCCATACCATAAGGGAAAAAAGGGCTGGAGGTAGGCACCTCCCAGGTTAGTGAGGTACCTTGGGAATGAGAGAGGCTGTCACAGGGTGGTTCACATCTTTTCAGCCTCCTAGACTTTGTGTATGTGGGTAATGACAGGATCCACAAGCATCACGTCTAGCCTGAGTGAGAATGTGTCAAGAATGTACTTGGCAGGCTTGGCAGTCATGGCCTGGGTCTCCAGGGGCTGTCCACTCTGCGCTCAGGTAATGAACTGATGGTATGTCTATGAGTCTGGGGAATTACAGCAACAACTGGAAATGGAAATGCAGTCCTTTTTTGGCTTCCTTATTCTCTTCCAGACTTCCTGTTCCTGAAGCCTTGGACAGTTTTTATCATTTCTGCTCCCCAGGGTAAACTCACTCTCAGGCAGCTGGAAGATACTTCTCTCCTTAAAAAATAACCTAGGCAGAACATTAGTAAATTTGGTTTGATCAAATCATTAAAGTTTACAGTGGAAGAATGCTCCACAAATGCACTAAGAGAAATATGAGCCCCAAAGTGCTGAATTGGAGTATGTCGTCATTGGGCCAGCTTTCACTGCAGGCAGGCGTCCTCCCCCGTAAGCAGCGCTTCACCACCAACTGCTCTACGAATGGTGCTGTGTATTGGGATGGAATGATGAAGCACTCGGCCTCACCAAGAAGCTTTCCTCTCTCCCAACTGTTTCCTTTGGCTGGGTCTGGGCTTGTCCCTAACTGCTTCCTTTGTTCCATTTTTTCCCCTCCCATTTTGCCTCAGGCCCCTGTGTCCGGAACAGGCTCTCTTTACAGTCTGCCAAGCCGACAGGCTCCTTCCCTGACTGGTCCTCAGTACTTTATCTTTACAGGCATTCAACTCCATCTGTTCATTAAGGTCAGCAGTTTTCAAGGAGGAAGGCGCCTCATAGAAAGTTTCAGATGAGTGGAAAATAAAAATAATATTGCTTCTTAAGCCTTTTTGACCCTTGCTTTCATGCTGTTTTATTTTGTTCTTTGAGAAATTTCTTAAAAACCAATAACAAGACTTGTATTCTCTCTTCATCAAGTAATGGCAATACATATAGCAAAAGTAATACTTGCTGTACCAGTTTCCAATTAATTCACATCTTTTTGTCCTTTCATCTTCAAAGGATTATTCTCATTAGATACACAGGGAAACAGATTCAAAATAGTTATGTCTATCCAAAGATACACAGTTGGTAGACTATTTCCATATAAAAAGGATTCTTCCTGTTACTCATAATAGGGAGAATGGACAATAAAAGGTGGTTTCTTTAATTAAAGAAAAGGGTGTTGAAATCTAGAGAATGCTTCTATAACAAGACCATGATTTTTTAAAATATATTTTAAAAATGTATTGGAAATTGAGTCTTGGCCTACTATTTTATGCTTACTACCCTCTGTTGCATATCAAGTAGAGATGACAACTAGCATGTGCCCTCCAGAGCAGAATCTGCCTGTCACACAATGCATCCTACTTTTGCAGAATTCTGGTTTTACTTAATGTCCCCTCATCGACAAACCAGCACCCAAGTTGTCCTAGTTTATTTGAGGTGAAAAATTCGATTCCTAGCGGAGCCAGAAGATAGCTATGTAGCTTACATTTATACTTCCTATGTGGGCATCAGTAATATTTGCTACTGTTGTTATTTATTTTAGGACTGATAAGGATGTATTCCTATTATCATTCTATGTTATTTCCCATTGCAGGCGACAGTGGTCAGTAACTCAAGAGTGTTTCCAATATCCATTCAGAACTTTCTTTCTTTGTGTGGTATATAAGTAATTTGTTAATGACTCCATCTAGAGGTATTGGGAAAATGAGTTATGATTTGTACAAGAAACACTATACACATGTTATTTAAAATTCACAGGCTTAGAGGAAAATCATCGAAACTTTGCAAAGTTCACCATGATTTTCCCAAGGCATAAATACTTATGGTTTTCCCAGTTCTTAAAATCAAGTAAAGGGTTATCAAGTAAGAACGAGGGCCTGGTTCACTTAGGTGAACACAAGGAAACGAATCTCTTGGATTCAGCAGTGTTTCAGTATGTGCAACAGTCCTGTGAGACAGTCCTGGGAGAACTGAAATATTACAACACTTTCTTTGTGTTCTTCCACAGGTTTTTCAAGAACAAGAACTGAGACAACTATTAGTACATAAGATGATGATTTAGAGGGGCCTGGAGGGAGTTGTGTTTTGAAAATAAAGTAACAGATTGTATGACATGGTTTGACTGAAAAAAGAAGAGATGTCTGCACTTCAGGCTTAAGTGGGAAAATATCAGAAATGGCTTGTTTTTTGCTTCCCTTGGTGCTAAACAAAATTTAAGAACCATTGATAAAATGGAATAAATGAACACAAACTGCATATCAAGGAATTAAATATTACAATGTAGAGGGTATTCCAAAAGGAATGGATGGTAGCAACACCATTATTTAACTCATTTAAATCTTATCTGGACAATAAAGGATGAGACATAACCTAAGGAACACTGCTAGTTCTTTGGTGGCATTCCTGAGTAAAGAGCTATTTGATTCTATGTTCTCCAAAATCAACTGTTTGGAAAATGAGGCAAGAAAGGTTCACTCATTGAGAAGCGAGAAGCTCAAAAGATGGGCTAAGGCTGAGGAGGCTGCTGCTACTAGGACAGTCACTTGTTGGACCTTGGTGACATGTGGAAAAGTGCCAGACATACATCGAGAACATGGAGTTGTCTCTATTCTTCTGAAAATCTTTGTCTACACATAGCTCATCGACCTGGATGAGAATGATGGTAAGGATATTTTGTGCATCAGGAAATTGTGTTGATTCAAAAATCAGAAAGCAAACAAGGAAAAGAGGAAACAAGAAGGAAAGAAAGAAGGAAGAAATTTAGGAAAGGGAGAAGGAAGGACTAAAAAATTTAAGCAACTGTATATGTATATATTTAATCTTGATTTCAGGACTCATTTTTGTTTTGGTTGATGATTTTTCCCTTCCTTATCATTCAGGACCATAACTCTATATAGTTGTTAAGTATAGGAAATAGGTATATTAGAAAAGTATCTCTATGAGTTTCATTAGAGATTATATTATTTTGCTTATATAAATAAAATGATAAACAAATGTTAAATTTCTAAGGGAAAAACATACTGCACTTATTCCAGCATTCTACAACAGAGTTTAACTTTCCCCAGAGAAAAATGAAAATTCTTACTATAGAAAACCCATGTCCAAACTCTGACTCTTACATCATGAGAGTTAAATTTCCTCACTTAGGATAATGGTAGCTTATCGAGGCAGTCTTATTTTTGTCCTTCAGATGCCATAAAAACTACTTGGTGGTTGACTTTGGCAGCCTCCTCTCAGCTGGAAGCAGGACCAGCAAGGGTCTTGAGTGGGAAACTTATCTACATTCTCTTCCCTCAACGAATGCAAGTGAGATCTAAGCTAAGAGCTGGAAAATTTTTTCTAGAATATTTTGCTATTATGACTTTTTTCCCACAGTACAAATTGACATCTTTGAAAGGAATTGTATCTTTCTTTGAATTGCTGAAGGATACTGGATTCTTGCAAATGCATTGTTTTAAAGCAGTGCAAAGCAACTTCAAAGCGTTTACCTCCTTCCTGAAATGTAGTTCCCACTAACGTTCCTAATCATGCTGCTCAGCTTTGTATTTTGCTTTGTAAACTGATTTCTTCGCTTCATTTGGATGCTTTCCTGGAATCCTAAAGTGTCTTCTTCTTGTACATGACAGTGCATCTGGTTTTGCTAGTGGGAAAACGCTGTCATTTGATGAGAACAAAAACTATGTCCTGAAATTCTATGTAAATTTTGTGAAGTGTCTTGGAGAGTTCCAAGTTTGTAAACCTAAGCAGTGATGGAAGGTGGTTAGGAGCATGGGCTGTGAAATCAGACTGGTCAGTTCTGTACGAGGCCTGTATGATGCCACGCATAAGTTCTTTGACTTTTCTGTGCCTTATTTCTCTATCTGTGAAACAAAATACTAATACCTTCTTGGCAAAGTTGATAGGGTTAAAGGTCCAGCTCTAATATGTCTGTGAACTCCTCTGGCTGTGGACACTCATGGGTATGATTTAGGAGAAGGGAAACCTTCTTTAGATGTTTCTCTTGAGTATGTCTTTTAGGGTCCTGATGCTTCCTATATTCAGGTCCCACAATGGCCTCTGAGGTAAAGCATAGTAGTACTACTGCCTGCTAAAGTAGATCAGGCATCAAACTGAGATAGAGAGCTCACAAGGAGCTACTGAGCGTTTCACTGTTAGCATGTGTGTCACCTTGATTGATGGACAGAAGGTGTCAACCATTTGAAAGGCCCAGATCCTTCCCCAATACTTAAAGCTAGAGTAAGTCAAGGAGCAACAGATGTTGCAATTATACATAGTTCTTTTTGTTTAAAACCATAGTACATTGACGCTCTAATGACAGATGATTCATTTGTTTCTAGAAATATACCAGGGGTACATCTTCCACATATAGTCTACCTCTGCAGTAATTCAAACACTGGAAGCTTTTAAGCAAGCATATGCCAAATGATTATCTTTCATCTTTAAAACAATGACAGTGCTGACTTTAAGTGTCTTTTAAAATCTATTCACTACTCTTTCTTTCCCTTGACATATTAACTGAGGCATTTTATTCCATGAATCACATCACTTATTTTTGGAACTAAGAGAGCAAAAGTCATGTTCTTTAAAATATGATTTGTACCAAAGAATGTAAAACAATTTTTGCCTAAAAAGTAGCATGAGAAGCACTTGACAATACTCATTTTAGGTTGAGAGGGCCATCTAATTTCTTTATGTTTGAAGCCCCAGCTCATCCATTGCCATCTATCAAGTAGATATTCTAGTTAATATATCCTAACATCCTGGGATCCTGAAATATCATTTGAAGTAAATTTGGAACTCATTTAGTCCTACTCATATTGATGATTAAATTTCAAACCAGATAGTTTTACATTTGACTGATTGACATGTTTCTGTTCTTTAAAAAAAAAAAAGGTTTTTTTTAAAGCTTCCTCAAGTCATCTTCCCCTATTTACTAAACGCAATGCTGAAGTCAAAGGTCACTGTTCTGGGCAGATGCCTGTAAATATCAGATTCCTAACAAGACTGAGTTACAGCTTTATGGGTCTGAATTCCATGAGAGGGATCATATTCATTTCCAGTTGCCTTAGCTCTGTGAACTCAAACAAAAATCTTCTTCTGAGGCATCTCTTTTGCATGTAGGTATTTTTAGTAACCCTTCTTACAACAGGTCATTTTTCATGCCCATTTTTTTCACTAGTTTTACTTTTTAAAAAAAAGTATAAAATTGTTGAAATAATCTCACCCCTAGTCTTATGATTTGGAGTATTTGCTATCACCCAGCCATTCCTTCACAGTCTTTGAAAGTCTGATGAATCTCTTCAGAATTGGGCAGAGTTGATCTTTTAAAAACAAGTATCCACTTTGCGAGTATCACCTCTTTAAGGTTCAGTGTCTTCTCATATTCGGATACTGCTGTGCCCTTGGGAGGTTACAGATGGTTTCTGCTGAAGCATATTTTGTACTCAATAGTCCTTCAGGAGTGATTTTAAACTTGAGTTTCTCCATTTTCTATGCCTCATTTTGGACAAAATCTTTTCCCTTTTGTGAAACAGGGACTAGAGCTGCTAGTCCAATGACCACTGTGAGAATACCTGGATGCAGGGCACAACGGTCGGTGCCGTCTGACACATAGCAGGCATTCTGCATCCTTGGAGCTGTTGGGCTGGGCTTGCTGTAGAAAATGAGTTCTGTGATGTTTGCATTGCTCAGACACAAAATGAAAAACATAAGAGTTCCCTCTCCCCCTGTGGGTGGGGCACTGCTCCTCTATATTCTAATTCTTTTTAATAAGAAAAGGGCGTCTTGCATGTGGTGGGAAAGCCCAGCCCATATGGCAGAAAATCATGGAACACAAGATACAGTTTATTACATGGTGTGTTTTGTACCACAGATGTGCACACAGATGTGGTCATCAACAGAGATAACTAGTTTACAAGCCCTCCCTGGAAACTGCTCATAGTTCTTAGTAAAAAAGTGATTTTTCAGCCAAATCCTACAGTGAAGCTCAGTCCATAATTAAAGCATTTCCAACTGTTCCACATTGAAAAGAATTAGGAAGGGAGAAATGACCAGTAATGCATTTATTGCCAAGGTACAAGACCAGAGGTCATTGGAGAGGCCAAAGTCCATTAAAACGAGTATCTGCCATGGCTTTTGCTTTCTATTTTTCATTCCTTACCTCCCTAACTCTTTCTCTTGCTTCCTTCCTCCTTTATTTCTCTTCTTTTACTTCTTTCTATTATAGCTTCATTTCTTCTCTCTTGTTTTTTCTCATTCTTCTCCTTTATCTCTAATAGCAAACTATCACTTTATGTCAAGGATACACTCAGCAACATCTGTTCATTTCTGAACATGTTAGTGTGGCACATCCATTTACTTTTGGAATCTCATAATTGCTTTATTATCTTTATGGATGGTGCATAATGGAGGTATTATGTAAATGCCTAAGGCTGTAGCTTGCTGTAATAGATACAGACTTTGTTTTGGAATCAAAAGAAAATCTGGATTCACTCCTCATCTCTATTGCTCTCAACTGTCTGGCTTTCCCAAGTGAGGTAGTTCTGAGGATTGAAGGAAATCAATATATGAAAACAATATGTCTCCATAGCACACACAGGATTATGGCTCGCTTTGCTAGAGTCTGAATTTAGCCTCATTCCCTGGAGAGCTCTAGAGTGTGAGGTACACAGGCCAGGTTGGCTGGCTTTTATTTTCTCCACATCAGTCAGTCCTCAACGGGCTGTCCCTGGGGTGGGGGAGGGTATGTGACCTCCTGGCCAAATGACTCCATTGTGGACAAAGGGAATTCTTCAGAAGAGGCAGGCAGTTGTGAGCTGGCCTCTTCTGTTCCTCAAAATGGCAGAACATAGAAAACTGTGACAACGGCACAGAGCTGCTCGCATCATGAAGGCTGGCAGTAGACACGGCACTGCTTAGCTTCCTCCTTCTGCTTTTGTTCATTTAGGATCCTGTCCTATTGGATGGTGGCACGCACATGTAGGGCAGGTGTGCCCCACTGGTACGTTTTGCCACATGCCACTCATCTCTGCAGACACTCTCACAGTCACATCCAAAGGTATGCTTTACTGATTGCTAGTTTCTCAGCTCAACTGATGTGACGGTGAAGACCAAGCAGCTCTCTGTCCTATTGATTGCTCTATCCTTCCAATTCTATTAAACGAGAAAAATATAAACTAATTTCCTATAAATAAAAAAAATCACACAAACAATTTTTCATATCTTATAATCTGAGCAACTCTAAGGGTGACATAGTATGTACATAAGCCTTATAGGAAATAAGTATGGTATGATTAATTAATAGCTAGTGTTACATGTATGGTCTAATAGCTTCTGATATGCTCTTTTGCAATATGAAGCAACCTGTATTTCTTTGTTTTCTGGAAAATAGAATAACTTACGATTATTGAAATGTTATCCAATTTGACTCCCTAAATAAATCAATTGCCTTGTGCTGTGATTCAAAATTGGATCTTGGCAAGACAGCCATTGTCTTCTGGACACCGGGCAACAGCAATGCTGCCTTTTTATTGTTGTTGTTCCTGAACAAGAGGCTCCTAAACTGTCCCTGGCTTTTTCTCCTTATATAAGTGAAATGAGTTCATGACAAAGTAATGTTCAAGAAATCAAAATGATGACAAAGCCAAGAGCCTGAAATGACTAACCCTTTGTTGCTTGTGGCTTGAGGGGGTGGGAGGCACCACCCTCTGAGGTGTCTGAGTGGATTGACCAACACATTTACCAAAAGCTGGCAAGGAGAGAAAAAATAAGTTGGACACCGTTGCTTTGGGGCTGAGAACCAGACTTACATAGTTTGTAGTGATGAAAATTTGGGTGGGGACTAGGTAAGTGGTATGTAATTGAAATGAAAAGAAAGAAAAAGTGGATTGGAGAGAAGTGGAGGTAGAGGCACGGTAAATGTAACGATTCTAGGATCCCCTCTACTCATGATTCTCACATTTACAAAGATCCAGCATTCCTGTTTGATGGGCTCACCCTGTATGATGCCTACGTTACAGTGGAAAATAGGAATGTTGTCTAATATCCACGTTATTCTTTCTGTGCAAAATTTATTCAGATAGACAAAATTAAGTCACAAGTTGCCTCAATGTTTTATTTTTGTTTTACCTTGAATGTTACGTTAAAGTATTGGAAGGAAATGCACATTTTTTTTTCTGTCTTTTTGAGACAGTTTCACTATGCAATTCAAGCTGACTTGAACTCACTTTGTAGCCCAGGCTGGCCTCAAACTCACAGCAATCCTCGTGCCTCAGCCTTAGGAGTGCTGGAAATACAGGCTTGCACCACCACACTTGGCCTAGGAAATTGACATCTTTAAAGTCATAGCTAAATGTAATTTTGCTTTTTTTTCCCAAACAATAAGCTATTTAATGCTAAATGTATAGCCATTTTACAGATGGGAAAACTGACCTCTGTGGGGTACAGCTTGTGCTGCAGCAGCAAATGAGGCCCTGTACTCCTAGGCACTGTCTTGCGCATTATAATAGGGCTCCAGTCTTGAGTCCTCTAATTTTTTCTTCATCCTGTAGCTAACACTATCTGTACTGTCAATCTAGCCTTTATCTCTCACCTGCTCAAAACCCATGGCTACTGTTGTGGATTGCACTATATCCCCAAAACTCCATATGTTGAAATCCTGTCAGTAGCTTAGAATATGACCTTGTTTACAAATCAAGTCATTGTAGATATACAATCAGATGAGGTCATTAGGGTGGACCCTAATCCACTATAGCTGGTGTTCTTATAAAATGGACAAAATTGAATACAGAGATGCATTTGCAGAGAATTCCATAGGAACATAAGATAGCTATCTACAAGCCAGGAAGTGAGACCTTTGTCTCACAGCCTTGAGAAACCATGCTGGCACCCTGATTTCAGACTTTTAGCCTCCAGTGTTGTGAGACAATTAATTAACTTCTGTTTAATCACCTAGTTTGTAGTTCTTTGTGATAGCAACTAACAAGTGATAAGGATACCTTTCCATTATTCTCTGGATGATGTCCAACATCTCTATACTTGGAAAGAGGAGCAGAACATAAAACTAAAGAGCAAATACCACTTGTACTAACCATAGATTGATTTTTGGAACTGTGAATGGGCTTAACAAAAATTCATTGAGTAATAATCATAATCTTACATGTCAGGCATTTTTAAATTTACATAATACAAGAATCTTACAGGCCAGGAATTGCTGAAGATTTAGACAAGGATTAAATGGACACAGTGCCTGTTCTCAGGAAACTTACACAAAGGCAAGCAGATGATTAATTACACAAGTGATTAACTATAATAATAGTTAAGAGGGTCAATAAAATGTCTTAAAAATATAATACTAAAAATTTATGCATTCCTTGGCGGGGCCAGGAGAACCTGGAAAGGCTTCTTTGAGGCAGTGATATTTAAGCTTATGTGTGAAGGATGCATAGAAGTCAGTTAATTTAAGAAAGTGCTGGGAGAAATGACCCGAAAGTCAAGGGGTCAGTAAATATGAAGATTACAGTGCTAGAACATTATGGTGCTTTCCAGGACCCAAAAGAGGAAAGCACAGGAAGAGTGGGGAAAGTAAGGCAGAAAGTAGTGCTGAATGGGAACAGAAGAATTCAACAGGAGCCAAATGCTGTGGGCAGTGATGGAATCTGAGCTTCACTGCCAAAAGCTTTTTCCTGTTGCACTGTGAATAATGAATCTGAGGAAAGTGCTCAGAAGGTGAAGCAAGACGTAATGGTGGACGAGTAACTGGACAGGAGTGGATGGGTTTAAGAAATAATCCCCAGTGGCATGTAACTGATGAGGTCCAACAATTGAGCAGATATTGTAGATAGGAAGGCAGGTTGACTTTCATTTTCCAGAGTGGCCAACTGAGTAAAAACTGGTGTTATCCATGGGGATAGGAAATAGTGGACCATTTTTTTCTTCTAGGAAAAAGAAGAAACAGAACATGAGATTTGGTTTCTAATCATTGCAATTAGACAACTGTGAAATCTCTGCTGTCATATAAACCATCGTCTTCATTGGTCAGAAGGTTTGAGGCATTGAAAATCTTAATTTGAGCCTCTTTGGGATGTGGATGGTAACTTGAACCGTGGGAACAAATGAGCTCACCCAACAAAGTCTTAGCACAATTGAAGGATTCAAAACTTCCATGTTGGGCCAGAGGATGATGAGCCATCAGGAATGTTAAGGAGTGGCAGGCAAGAAAGGAGAACACCCAGAGGGACGTGCTGCCACAGAAGCCAGCAGAAGAAAGATGCTGTGGCTGATGGTCTTTAAAGTCTTGAAACAGTACAACTTCTGAGAAATATCTCAGTGTTTAAGCCATATTGGTGCTTAGAAATATTTCATGCAGGGCTAGAGAGAAAAATGAGGAGCTATGGTTGATGCTTCTCATATCCTTTTGGCAGTCACATGTATATTACAGGGGCTGCTGCTATGAACACTGTAACTCTTTGCTTGAGGCTTTTATTTATTTTTATTCTTTTGGCTGGGAAGCACCCTTAGTCCAGGCATAGACCAAATTAAAGTGATAGACAGTTAATGCTTCCAGAAACAGCCCTCAAGCAATGACTGAGAAGGATTTGATAACAAAGTATCCCAGACCCTTGGCCCTCAGCTGATGTGACACCGAAGAGGGCTTGGCGCTGTCACTTAATGGTTCCCCAGCCTGCTGACTGGTTTGATAATATGATCTCCATGAACTGTCTGCCCTCCCCTGGCATACACCCCCTGCTTCCAGATTGGCATTTCTGGGAATCACCTACCAAATTACTCATCTTTGAATTCTTGCCTTCAAGTCTACTTCTGGGGAGCCAAAACCACATATAGAAGCTGAGGAGATGGAGCAATAAATATATATTTAATGAGGATAGTCACAGAGGTGTATTAAGCAAAGATGCAGTGTCAAGGTGATTTACCACAATTGTGAAAGAATATTGAATTTGCTTGAATGCTGGTGGAAGAGAGAGAGAGAGAGAGAGATCTTGTGAGAATCCATGTGTATGAATACATTTTTATTTCTTACTGTGCTGGTTAAAATATAGAAATAAGAGAAAGGAGAAAAAAGAAAAATGGTGAAGTTTTCATTATAAAACTTAGAAGAGATCATTTTCTAGATGTGATGAAGGCACAAAGGTTTCCTCTTGAAAAAAATAAAAACACTCTCTGATTGTTCTTGGACTTTCATGCATTTAGGAATTTCCAGTATCTCCAGAATTCATTTAACTACTCCATGAACATATTTTCCCGCCAGATGTGAAAGCTGAAGAAATCAGTTGTCAGTTGAATACTCTGGTATTATTTTCTCAGCAATTATTTTAAGGAATGCATTTGAATGATATGTACTTTTGGCATCATTTTTAAGAATGGATGATGATTTATGCTTTTCTTGCAGGGACAAGATGGCTCTGGGCATGAGTCATGGCTGTGTGCTGGGAAGATTCCGATGGGAACCTTGTTCTTGCTGGTTGATCCATACCTTACATGGACTTGAGGCCATGCATTGCTTTTATTAACATGAGGGTTTTGCTTCTTAAGTCCCAAGATTCTTCTTTTCCTTCTCGACACAAACCCTGTTAATGTTTCACATGCACCTGATTCAGAATCTGAGTTTGAGACTCAGAGTGACTTGGGAATAGGAATTTGGAAAATCTCTGATTATTTGTCAGCTAAAATGGGATGATGTTTTCAGCTGCAGCTGGGAAATAGGCTATCTCTCTGCTGGGGAGTAGCTGCAATAGTAGACAAGGTTCTAATTCTTCCTGCATCCCTAAATCCATATGGCAGGCTTAGTGCAAATCAAAATTGTCCACAGGCCAAGAAAGTTACAGCCCATCGCACAGATCTGTGCTTTTCTTGACTGCAGAGAGTGCTGTTTTATATATTCTTCAGATGTAATTTTCCTTATGAAAAATCTATGCCTGACAACAGATGTTCTTGGAAACAACCCTGAAGTCTTTCAGGGTGAAAGAGCTGTAAGACTGATGCTTGAAGTTTTCCAGGTTAAAACCATCTCTGTCATTATCCTTGGCACTGGTTCTCAAAATTCATTCTACAGCAGTGCTTTTCAGATTTTAATGTGCATACAAATCACACAGGGATTTGTTATACTGCAGATTCCATTTCAGTAGTTCTGGGTGGGTTCTTAGCTCTTACAGGGACTGGATGCTGATGTATGTGCATCCCTGGATCCTACTCTGCTCAGCAGGGGTACAGAGAAAGCTAGTATTGTAAGGTGCTGTCCAACAGAATGTTTCTCTGGTCCAATAAATTAAAAAAAAAAAAAACTCCAACACTTGCATTTTATTTTCCTCTTCAAAACTCTGCAAGTGAACAAATTAAAGATTTTGGGAGGATCTACACTGATGTCTGACTCATGATTAACATGTAGAATCACATATCAAAACACTTTGTCTTAACAACATGAAGAATTTGACTGTGGTTTCCATTTAAATAGTTTCTCAGGATTTCAAGCAGATTGAGGAGGGATTTTTAGAAAAGGTTTTAGTAATGAATCTTGTAAGCCATTTCTGATGAGCGTTATTGGTTTTCCAAATAAGTATGGTTGTAAATCAACTTTCCTGCTGGAATAATAAACTTTACACCTTGAGTTTTGCATTCAAAACATAGAGTGAATCCTTCAATCAGATCTAAAAGTTACTGAGGCTTTAGCTGCTACCATGATTTTATCAAAAGGCCCGCTAATATAAGTGGTAGTTAGGTATGTTAGATTACTAAGGGAATTAAAATTCCATTTTAAATTGTTTGCCACCTTCACTGTGTCCATGAGTATGTATCAATTCTCTGATGTGTTCCAATGAGGATCTTTTTCAGAAAAGATCACTTTTCGGGCTTGGGATATATCCTAAAAATTTTCAACTTAAAAAGCATTCTCAGGGTTTTCTGAGGACAACGTATGGAGGTTAGGTTCCATGTCCTTAGAGTTACAGAACAAATGGCCTGGACTTTCTTGTTTGGCCTTTCTCAACGACACCACTCTAGGTCAGTCTTTAATGTTCTACTCTGGACTTTCGTGGAGGATACATACAGATGCATGCGACAGTGTTAGCATTTTCATCAAAACTGTTATTAAAGACACTGCCATCATTCCAGATGGCAGAAAATTCTGTGAAAGATCCTGTTGGCAAAGGAGTTCAACCTGGCTCATGTGGTTGGGGTTGGAGCACAACAGAAGAAAACACTTCTGGACATGTTTTCTTGTTAAAATAAATGTAAATTTTGTTATTTCATAAGATGAATTGGCATTATTATACACACACAAACATGTAAATTTTACCCAAAATTGTTCAGTTGATTCTCTAAGTCATTAGTGGTTTAGGTATATCCTGACATTTCACAGTAGTCCTGGGGGTATTTACTTTACAACTGGAGAAACATAGCATTGTATTTTGATTAAGATCCCAAAATACAGAATAAACTCCTATAACATGTTCCCAGAAATAAAGGGGTTTTTCTTAGTAATAGTTTCTACTGACATATCTTCTACTCCTTTCCTTTCCTTTCTTCCCTTCCCAGAAAAAATAATAACATTATTTAATTTTTAAAATTTCAATTTGATTGGTAGGATGTTCAGGGCAAAATTAACTGTATAATAACAGTGATTTTCATTAGTGCAGTTGCTTAGTATATTTGCTAAATATTTCCAACTTTTCCATATGCATATAACTTCTACTTTTCAGGTTACTTAATTCCCTTATTGTCTATATGATAAAAAATAAAGCACATTATATTCTCAAAGTGCTAGATGATAAATTATTGACTCTGCTATTATTGACTTAAACTCTGTCAACTTTGGGTACCTTCTTACAATTATTTTTTGAGTTAGAAATGACCTTTGATATTACTGTGGTTGATTGAGGCTCTTCAGGATGGTTTTGATTATTCTCCTTGAGGATTGTCTTCAAGAGACTTTTTAGGGGGTGATTTGGCCTGCCATCATGGAATCTCAAAAGCCATGTTGAAGCATCTCTGTATCTTGGAATATGACTATCTGGTGAAGCATTTTTGCATACCTTCTCTTATTCTGCTCTTTCCATAAAATGCAAGCTGTACACCATCTTTATTTTGAAGACCAAAGCCTGAAGCCCAGAAGACACTGAACAACCTGTCCAATGTTAACCAAGGAAAAAGCAGGGTTGGTTCTGGGATCTGTTCTTCAATTCCAGCTCTCACCTGCTGGTTTGAAGCCACAGTATGAATCTGAATAGCCTCATCTGTCACAGCCTCTTGACTCTGCTGTCTGTTCAGATGGAAGAGTACTTGGCCAAAGAACAGCTAAATAAAAGGCAGGTATAAGAACACAAAGGAAAAACATGTTTGTTTTAAGAAATCTACAAGCTGAATTTTGACAAAGTGCTGATTGAATTCTGCTCTTTGGTTCTAAAATATTTGGGTTGGTCTTGAAATGAGATATAAAGGGATGACTTTAGCACAAAAGAATTTTTAAAAATTCCAATTCATTGGCTAAATAAAGTTTCTCATTTTAATAAGAATGAGGTCCACATGAATATTGCATACAGATAAGTTTTTCATCAACAGAACCACATTCTCCCCACGCCTAACTGACATTCTGGACTAGGAATTAAGTGACATGCATGGAAAATCATGACAACACTACAAAGCAAAACTGAGCATCTAACAACAACAACAAACAGTACACTAAATTGTTGTTTATTTCACATTATATCAAACATCTACTCTGAGTTTTAATCTTTTACTTGTGTCCTACATTTGTGGACTAGCAGCTGGTTATAGACTTTTTGGTGGACTATACTTACCTTTTCCAGTTGAAGCAATTTACAAACTGGAAAATTTCCTTCCCTCTCTCCACACCCCTCCCCTCTCCCTCTCTTTGTTTCTTTTTTCTCTTCTACTCACCTATCCTCTCTCCACTTCCCTTCCTTCTTCCTCCTTATCTCTCTTTTTCTCCCTCCTTCCTTCTGTGCACACACACACACACACACAAACACACACACACACAAGAACTTTTTTATTTTTCATAGAGGTGCTAGGGATTTAACTCAAAGCTTTCACACTGAACTACATCCCCAATTCCCACCCAAAGTTTGAGACAGGGTCTGGCTAAGTCACTAAATTGTCTAAGCTGGGTTCAAACCTTCCATCTTTCAGCCTCAGCCTCCCAGTTTCCTGGAATTGTAGGTATGCACCACCAAGCCTGACTAGAACAAAGAATGACCCAAGCAATGGAAGTATGGTAAGCATTTGATGCATAATTCTTGAACAAAAAAGACGAGTGAGATTGTCCCTTTATGTTAGTCATTTTTTGCCATAACCCACAATGAGATCCATGCTGACTAATGGCTTCTATATGGCAAGTAGGAGATGGTTTTTTGCAAATGAAAAAACTCAAGGAAAAGTCACTGTGGGGAGGTTATAAGGGCACTGTCATCTGCTGGGGATCTTACTTTTGATCTTTATCCTCCGTTCTATCAAAGTGCAAAGCAACTGGAAGATACCCAATGAAGACTTCCTGGCTGGTTAAGTGAGAGAATCCATGTCAGCATCTCTCATTTTCTCACTACTTGTGGGCAGAGAAAGGAATGGGCTTGTGTGGTAGATACTTAGGAAGCGAATGGAAACAAGGGAAATAGAATGAACATCTTTCTCTCTTATTTTTTCCTTTAGTATTTTCTTTACAGTACATATTATATGCTAGTCAATTCTTATCTTGGATTATAGTTTATCAGCTAGATGATGCCACTCCTTTATGCTTACTTTTAAATTTGCTTTGCATATAATTATAGAATTTGATAAAAGATCCTTCTGTGTGACACTTATACATACTCAAATTTTAACTTAGAAATAAGCATAATATGAGAAATTTTATGAAATGTGATGTACTGGTCCAGTGAGAAGTGAATAAAACTTAGTCTACAGAGGCAATTTTCCCTCACCATCAACTTCCTCTCTCTTCCTAGTGGAAAGGAAAACTTGGACCTAAAGAAAATGCTAAAACAAACCCCTATTCACACTCAGTCAACAAGAAAGCCCACAGCCTCAACACAGGAACTGCACACAGGAAGTTCAATATTTATTTTGCATTATAAGGATATTGAAGCCATAACAATTTTTTAAAATTTTCGATTATCAGAGAGTCAAGCAGTGTTTACATATAAGATCCCAGTCTGTATGACACTATTTATTGGCTGAGTGCCAGTCCGAACATATACAGCGCCTATTGTGTGCAGCAGACAGACAGTGGCCCTTGGACTTCGGCTTTTATAAATCAAATTAACAAACATTTAATGGGAACCAGCTCTAACAGATAGCTTGGCTAGATTTAAGAGTAAGTTTTAAAAAAAAAATTCCTTTCCACTAACAGCTGTTGATTCAACTAGACCAACAGGAATTCAAATGGCCACCAATTCAGACCATGACAAATATTTTACATCTATGTTATTTGTAAGTTTTTAACTTTGCTTATTAATTGGTTTTATGATTGTGGATTTCCTCAGCTAACCATTGCCTCTTAGCCTTCAAATGCTGGGTTCTGTGTGTCAGTCTTAGGCTTTGTGGCTGGGGTTCCTGGAAAGACTGCATGGAACCGAATCCACTGGGTGCTGTTTCTTTGTGGGTGGAACTGTCTGAAAGACACTGAGAAGGAATGACTGGGGTTGCTGACTACAAATCCTTTACCACATCTACTTACCTTGTGGGACACTGGCTTCAGATGGGTTCCGCCTATGCAACTCAGCGTGGCACCTGCCCAACAGGGCGCTAGGCCATGGAGTGACGTCCTGTCCCTTCATTACTGACTTCCATGTTCTTCCTCCAAGCCCCAAATTGAACTTCCTGCTTTTCGCGCATGCACCGGCATTCCACCAATCAGCTGTCAATACGTCATTCATCTGTCCCTTCAAACTACACCCCTTCAAACCCCACCCTGTCAAACCAAATAAAAGCCCCACTGCTTCTTTGTCTGCCTGGAGGAATCTTGCATTCTCCTGCAACCCTGCCTTGCCCTCAATAAGGGCTTTTTTTCTTTCTTTTTTTTTTTTCCTTGCCTTTGCTTCTCTACTGTGCCAATAAAAACCTATTAGCTTCTACATAGAGTCCAGTTCTATAGCTTCACTTTCTAGGCCATTGAATGCACCTGACAGTTGTAGAATGTTAGTAACTGAGTTGATATTTGTAAGCTTTGATTCCCACTTATTCAAACTGTATCTGAAATATAAAATCCTAATATTTATTTATATAGTTTTGTGAAAAATTTTATTGTGGAAGATACTAAATATACCTTACATAATATACCATATACAATAATCTTCACTATGAAATTAGTATCTTTATTTTCAATATTTATAGTAATTCTCTGAAAAAATTTAAGAACAATTATTATTTTATGTATGTCTATACAGCTTACTTGTTCTTAGTTATGGTTTGCATGTATTTTAAAAATCCTAGTAAACTCATGAAGTTGCCAGGTAAAAGGAGAAAATTCAGTTAAATTTAAATTTCAGATAGATAATTGATTCTTAGCCTAAGGATATCTCCCAAAAGGCTAAAAAAAATTGTAAAATTCTAAAAATCAATTTTTGTTTATGAAATTCAGATTTAAGTGGCATATTGTACTTTTATCTGCTAAATCTGGCAGCTCTAAGTAGACTGCAGACTTGCCTAGTCATCACACTTTTTGTTTCTCTTTATCCAATGCTTTCCTGGCTGGAATTATGATCTATAAGAGCATAAAATCTTAATTCCTGAAACTGCACACAGAGAATCACATTTTTCACATTTGATTTGAAGTTGTTCAAATATATTTTGTAGGTACAGTATACTTAGGCACTGTTTCAGAAAGTAAGTATTATATTTGATAATACTGAAATTGGTTATAGGATACTTCATGGTCCTTTTGTTGTATTTTTGTCAAATAAAAGCAATGAAAATCATTTTTTTAAAAGAACCAACTGTAAGCTCACAGATCTGGATTCTGGTTTCATCTTGGGCATAAACTTTCTCTGGGTCTCTGTAAAGGCATCTACAGCAGTCTGCTTCTATGATGATGTCAGAGTCAGTGTATCAAGACCCCAGGTCTTTCCCCTCCTTGTTTGCATATCGATTGGCATAGAAGGTGATGGGGTTTACTTCCCTGCCCCTTGATACTGACTGTGGCCATGTAACTAGTGTTGGGCAGGAAGATGCTATCAGAGAGGACACACAGAGGCTTGAAATCATCTGTGCTTGTGGAATTCCTCTTGCTGCAGGACACCTCTGCCTTTGCCCCAAGAACATGCTCAGGCTAGCCTGGCGCATGGGAACATGAGGTGGATACAAGCATCCCACTCTGATGCATTCCTGTCCCTCAACCAGGAGAAGAATAATAAGGTTGAAAGATTTTATTTGTTTGTAAGAATCATTACACAATATTTATGTTTGAATATCAGCAAGAGTTCAAAAAAGCATTTTTATGCATGTATGTGGCAGTCTCACCATAAATCTGATCTGGCCCTAGAATCCCGAGCATACCAGGGACCTGAGGCTAAAATGTATTTTTTATGCTGCATCATTCCTTTGAAATGTGAAGTACATAGAGACAAGTAGAAATATAGGATAAAGAGTAGGTAAAATAATGTGCACATGCTAACGTATGGTTGATCTGAGTAGTAAGAATTTTGTGGGGAACTTGACTTGTACATGTTGGGTGTTGCAGTGTTGATTAGTGCAGACTCAGCCATGGCTATGGCTAGGATTAGATGCCACATGGGACCTCCTTTGCCCCGCTGCCTGTGCCAGTTCCTCAGACTGTCTGATGTGTTCTCTATGGCCATCAGTGAGCAGAGAGCAAGGTAAGTGGCCATGACTGCTTTTTTGCCTGTGCCATGCTTGGAAGAATGTGAAATCATCACCTCTGCTCATGTATGTCAGACATTATCAACTGGAATGATCTTCTTCCTGGTTCTCAATAAAAATGTCTGATTTGTTCAGGTTTTGCAGTTTAACGAAACGTCAGTTCTGTCCAGGCCAGACCCAGCTGGATGTCTGATACCCCGACTTCTTTGTCAGTAGATTCCTGAGTTGCTAAGCACTATGAGGCAAAAGAGGGAAGGGGATGAACAAATGTGTCTTATATCAGGCCCAAACCTTTACACCTTCATCTCCTCCTGTACTAGCAAATAAACTGAGCCTTTCAGATTACTGTAAACCAAACTTACATGAAACATGCAAAAATAAGCTAAATCAAAATTATCACCAGGTTTCTCAACAATGTGTACTGTTGAGTTTTTGTCAAAGTCTGGTGACTTATTATTATTATTTCACATTGTTAAGTAACCCTGGCCTAAATGTCACTGGATAATGGGAGTAGATAAAAGCAGCATGCATTTTCTTCAAAGTTTCTAACTTTGGAAGGAATTCCTAGATATAATAGGTATGTGGGAAAAAATCATGTTGACAGCACAACAATTCACTCACTTCCTAACATGACTAGTCATGTACTGTACTTCAGTGCAAACAATAAGGTTATTGTTCAGATGGGAAAACAAGCAATTTGTTGGAAGGCGAAAAGGTGAAAATGTTCTATAACCTGATTTTGTTTTGTCAGGCTGCACGTTAATTTCTGGGTCATCTTAGAAGATCCAGTTAACAGGCACAGATTTGGTGATTTGTGGAAACAAGGATTTCTTCTAGTTTTCTTACCGCTATTGCATGGGATTTTTAAGTTTGTTTTTATTTGTTCAGATTCACTGGCTCAACTTTCTCCTTCCATAAGGACACAAGAACCCCAGGTCACACTGAGTGTCTCTGTCTAGATGCGAGAATCGGAGGGCTTCTGGCTGGAAACCTTCCAAGGTGACAAGAAGCTGATAAGTTAAAATAACCCAGGACTGTGATGAATGAAGCAACTGGTAAGTTCAGTCCATGTTCTGCTTAGAGGACTTTGCCAGATAAGCGTCCCATTTTGGTTTCCCTCCTTTCCTTGTTTTGTATTACTTTTGTCTTGTTTTGTTTTGTTTTTTCTGATCTTGGACCAATGGAGGATGGTGTGGTGAGGAGTGAAGAAAAACCCAACACTTGGGGAGAAATAGTATTTTAAATAACGCTGTACAATGTCTACTTTCATCTTTCTGAGAACTATAAAATTGCTAAGAGTTCTGTTTTTGTTAATGACGTTTGCATATTTACCAGCTGGGGGTGTTGGTACTTACTGATCCCCAAACATACATCATTTAGACAATGTTTAGAGTCTTTATACAACCACTTTCTTTTCTTAGTTAAAAAACTTCTTATTTATACTGTTGCTTTTCTGTAAATTTGTTAACCTAAGGACTTTTTTTGGCCTAACCTTTAATTTAAAACAATGAAATAAGGCCCAATTTGTAAACACAAAATTGTAGGAACATTGCTCTTCTAGGCCCCTAAAAGGGAAATCTTTGGACAAACACACACACACACACACACACACACACACACACAATTAATAAAATTCTTTCCAATCTACTGCTTTGAATGTCCACCCTTCCAAACCAGTAGAACATAATGAAATATCTAAAATATCTCAGAAAGACTTAGGCAAGTTTTCAAGTAGTAGAGTCTGGCTTCCCAGCCCTTTCTACTCTGTCTACAGAAACTTTTGTGGGCGCCATGGTCAGACTGGAGGCTTCTTCCTACATTTGTTTATAGGTTCCTCCAGAGTATTTGGATCTCTCTGGTTTCCATCTGAATGTCTGCGGCTGAGAACAACCATGTGAGCAAAAATAGTCTGGGGCAAAACAAACTGAGACAGGCTGTAGTGAGCAAAGAACTTCAGGCTGAAATATCTGCACGGTCATCAGTCAGTGCTAAAAGGAGGTCAGGGGATGCTTCTGGATTTAAGGCCTAAGCAGGCTATGGAATCTTGGAAGATTTTTATTCTCTTGCTGTCCATGTGATTTGGGGGATTTGCTAATAGTTCTCACTGCTAATTTTGAACGCCAGAGTAAATAGTAGTGGCCAGGGAAAAAAGCCCTCTGGAGCTCATTTAAAGAAAACTGAAAAGTGATTTTTTCCCCCTGCCAACCTGGGCTTCATCTTCCAACCCACAATTGAGAGAGATGGAGACAGAGACAGATATGCTGCAGTCTGGCAGACGATTTGTAAGAGAGGACTTACCATTTTCAATTTTGTTTTTATATGTTGATCTTGATTACTATTCTGATGGTTGTGGTATTATTTGGTGTTCACTATGGGCCTCTCATGAATTAAGTTACTAGATTTTTTTCAAAAATGCTTATAAGCAAGGACAGTCACCGATGTCGGCATACAGATGAGAGAGTTTATGTAAAGGTGAGTGATTTGCAGTGGATTAGAGCCAGGAAGTGAGGCAAATGAATGGATCTTAATTCAGAAAGGTTGAGTCCAAACACCACACCTAGTAATCACTCAGTGTTTTCTTTATCCTAGACTCTGTTTCTTTAAATCTTTTACTTTCTCCTTTTTCATACCGACTATCCTTTGAAAATACCTGAGGTCTAGATTAGAAGATTATTCATTGATATGGCTGTTCAGGATGAAGTTTGTGAGATATTAGAGAGTGTGAATTGCTTCTGTAAACACTATCACCAATTAAAACAAATGATCAGGATCTGATTCTACCCTGATATATGTGGCCATCCGGCTATTTTCAAGAAATATTTCCCTTTGATAATTTTTCATTCATAAAAGCAATATGTGAAATTAGAAACACACTGTTTTGTGGAACTGGACAATCTTATGCACTACTTTTAAAAATAAAAGCCAAGTATCTAATTCAAACTTAGAAACGCCCTACAGGTTTGCTCACAGGATCAAGGTGTGGGTGTGTAGGGTGTGCCAGATCAAGACTGTGGGCTGTGACTTCACCAAGTCCAAGTTGTGTCTTTGACACTGACTTTTGTCCCTTTGCAAACTAAATAACTTTTGTATGCCTCAGTTTCCTCATCTGTGTATGCTACTCCATAGGGTATTATGAGATTCATAGTGAACATTAAAAGCATTTAAAATCATGTTTTTGGGCCAGAGATTTAGCTCAGTGGTATAAAAGCTTGCCTGGCAAGTGCAAGGTTGTGAGTTTGATCCCTGTTACTAAAAATAAAAATAAAATAAAACAAATACAAAATAATATAAAATCATGTTTTCTATCAGAAATTTCTTGAAAGACTTTTTACATATTCTTAAAGGGATAGCAGACTGAGCACACACTGAAGTCACCAAGTATCAGCTATGTACATTTGCTTAAATGAAATATTCTAGAGTTTTACTTACCAGGACATAAGAGTTACTAAGTTCCATGCATTTGTCTTGAAATGAGTTGGTACCACCCTCAGCAGATCAGAAACACGGATCTCATTTCTAGTATCTTCTCTCACTCTATTCATAAAGTTTATCATTCAGACTTATAGATCATCCTCCCATTATAAAAATGAAATTTCTTCCTCTCTATTCCCCAAGTTGGAGTACTTGGCAATCACTGCAAACAGTTGCTCATGAACTCTTATCTCCTGTTCCCAAATGGAGCCAACTTTTACCCATAGCTCTCTGGTAGCTCCATAGAAATTTCCCTTCTTCATCAGTTGCCTTTTGGAGTTTCTATTGATGCCTCAGCTCTGACCATAACCTAATTTCACCTGCTCATTTTGTGGTCCTTTCTTTTCTCAACAGGTTCTCATTTTCTATCTGTTCTTGGGAACAGAAGTCTTTGAATTGTCCTCTACTTTCAGAGTTTATCCCTAGCTAATGTGTTAATTTCACATTCCCTTTGCTGCTCCTGTGAAGCGCTGAACCCCCATTCCAGGGCACTGAGATGCAGCCTCTTTCAGGGCTATGATTTCCAATCTTACCACCCTGAAGATAGGTGAATACATCACCATGTTTCATCCTTTAATCTTTTGTGGCTGTCACTAAAACAAGAAACTACATTAATGGTCTAGAAGGGGGACTAAAATTCTGAATTTCTGACAGACTCCTAGCTGATGCTGTTGCTGCCATGAACAGCAAAGCTACAGATCTCTTCAAGGACTTCTTAACTCTTCTCTCTGCCTTTTTATCCTCATTTCTCCAATCACTCCTACTGCCAGAGCTGCTCCAAGAGACAAGCCTGCTTATATAGCATTAGTGACTCCCAAATCTTATAGAAAACATCCAAACACCCATGTCCATGTCCATGTCCAGCATTCAAAGCACTCACAACCTTACTAAATATTCAAGTACAAACTAGGAAAACCCTCCTTGTCTAAAAGTCTCCTCCTCTTTCTTTTTGTCAGTCTTAATCATCCCTATGCATGCAGAGTCTTAGTTTGTCCCTCTGATTGGTCCTTTCATCTCCTTCTATTCATGGATGATTTGAGTTTGATCATCCCCTAAGGCTGATTGAGCTTCTTGAGAGTCAAGCTTTGCCATCCCATCCTGGGCAAAGAATGAATGAGAGCTATTTACAGCATTCATCAAATACCTGTTCACATGAATTATTCAAACTCAGAATAATGAGGGCATGGCCATGCTGTTTTATCCAGTGATAGAGCCCAGGCAAGATCCCAAGAGATGGCTTTATTATAAACCACCTAAAAATTCAGGGAGCAGGAGAGTTGGTTCTAAATAGAACTATGCACACCAGATTCAGAACCTTAGAGGAAAAGGAACTAAGCCTCAGTATTCAGAATTTGAAGCAACAGTTGAATATTACTGTCAGTTTTCTCCTTATGCAGGCAATGTTGCTTGAAAAGCATTGTCTATGATGCTGTGTCTTAGAGAAATACATTATTAATACGTTACGTGTTAGTGTTTGAGAGTAATTTGACATTGTTGATTTCATCATGTGTGGCTCTGTGATGAAGGTTTCTACACAAGATTTTTAATTATTTTTATATCTTCAATAAGTCCTCAGAGCCCAGCGTGCAATAATTAAACATCTTAAGATGTGTTCCATTACAATCTAAGCAAATTTCCTATTTAATTTAGTTCACAAAGCCTAAACTTACAATTTTATGAGAGCGTATTATTTGCATACTAATGTAAGTGTTCAACTTTTAAAGATGGGTTTAGTTTTTATTGTATGTAATTCTAAACCACTGAGTCATTGGTTCTGAATCATTCTCTGTAGTGTATTCATAATGCCAGCAGCCACTACCTACTTGAGGAAATTAGGATTAAAATAAGTCTTCTATTCTCAACATTCTTAAGATATTTGCACAGGAAGCTGGAAAGATTCCTGCAATTCAAGACTTCATACAAGGCTATTTTAACAAAGCAGATATACAGAAGCTTCCAAAATCTCATTTTAATCTCTGGTTTAGCCACTAAACAGTGTGTGGTCCTAGACTTCAACTTTTTTTCTTTAACTTTCCGGACTTGAGTTTCCTCAAGTACAATATGATACAAAAGTAAAAAATAAATAAATAAAAAAAAAGTACTCAATCAGAAATACGTATTAAAACCTACCACAGAGTAGAATGGGCTATCCAGACACTCCTTGACTGTGGTAGTATGCCCATGTAAACTTGTTGTAAGTTAAAAATGCATCAGAAATGCAGTGCATATACCTAACCTCTGAACATCATAGCTTGGCCACACAGTGTACTAGAGAGTGTCAGCTCTTTAGCTTGTGATCTTGTTACTGAGAGCTGTGGCTTGCTGCCTCATATGTTGAGAAAGTAACGAATTGCATATTATCAACCCGGGAAAAGGTAAAAATTAAAATTTGAAGTATGGTTCCTACTAAATGGATATAGTTTTTACATCACAAAGAATGATTCTAAGGTAAATCACCCTAATTTGGGAGCTATCTTCTATGTTTGTATAAATATACAGAAACTTGTGTACCCAAGGTAGAGGACAGATAGCATGAAATGATAGCTTTTAAGCTAAAGAAACGGGATTTTCTAGATTCATGTGCTCTGTGATCATTTTAAACTTTTGAAGTTCTGTAAACTCTTCAGCACTTTTTCCATTGTATGCTCTGGGGCTCTGGCCTAATCATAAATGTGATAGAGATGATCTCTCTCTCTCTCTTTCTCTCTCTCTCATTCTGTCTCTCGTTCTCCATCTTCCCCTCTGTCTCCCTCCCTTCCCCCACCCTTCCTTTTCTTATTCTTCAGAATTTATCCTCAGAAAGTACATGCTTAGTCTTGTGTAAGGCAGGACATCCATAGTTTTTGGCCTTGAATTTGTTGTATCTTCACACTATATTTTGGTGTCTTTTTATTCATCTATAATATTACTAAATATAAACTGCTTAGGGAAGTATATTTTTTTTAAAAATTTCAACTTATGTATAACTTCCTGGTAGATACACAATGTATGAGTCAATCAATTAAGAATTAATGAGGATCAGTAATTAATGATGCTTGTTAATGCCAGTAGTTTATATTTCTTAGGCCCTTGTTATCAGAGTTCAATGTATTCTGAACAGTGGTGTTCAGGAATATTCACTTAGTTGTGCCTGGTAGAATGTTACAGTAGAAATGAGATTGTCACTACTTTGCAATCAGGATTCAACCAAAGTGAGTTGGTTTGTAATCCATTCTTTATCCTTGCAGTGTTCTCTGATGCTTGTGGCCTGCTTTAACTTTAGATTCACAGCACTGGCTAAACCTCTAAGTTGACCTTTCTCATATTCTTCTTTGATTTCATTTCCTCCTAATGTGTGCATGATTTTTATCCATGCTGTTGGGACTATCCCAAAGAAGTATAACTTATTGACTCTATTAGAAATACGAACACTCATGAATCAGAAACTGCATTTTGGCTGGATGCACTGTTCACATGGGTAGTATGCCAGCACGTGGTATGTCATCAATGGAAATGTAGGAAAGAGTGGACACTCACGTTTGGTTTAGTTGAGACATTCATTTGCCAATTACTGCTTTTATTTGTTAAAGATATACATGTTTATTCAATGCAATCCTGATCAAAATACCATTAACTCTTATTTATTCTTTCAGTTCTTTTACACTAGGGAGACAATATAATAATTGGAACAACTACTTTGAACATAACAATATATAATATATTAGCCAGTGTTAGTTTCCTGTTATTTTGCTTCGAAATTCTGTATCATGGTTTTGATTCTTTTTTCTTTTTAAAATAAAAAATAAATAAAAGAAATACCAGCGCACACACAAGTATACCATTAGCATACTTCACAGAACTAGAGAAATCATTAAAGAGCTAAAAACTAAAACAACACTGAGATTGTGTCTCATACTAGAAAGAATGGCTGTGATAAAAAAAATCAATCAACAACAAATGGGGTTGTGGAGAAAAAGAAAGCTTTCTCCACTGTTGGTGGGAGTGTAGACTGGTGCAACCACTGTGGAAATCAGTGTGGAGAGTCCTCAAAAAATGATGATTAGAGGTCCCATATGACCCAGCTATTCCACTTCTGGATATTTTTCCAGAAGAATTAGAAACATAATATCACAGTGATACATGTACATCCATGTTTACAGAAGCACAATTTGTAATAGCTAAATCTTGGAAACAAGTCAAATGTTCATCAACCAATGAATGATAAAAAATGATGTAGTAGTTTTATACAATGGAATACTACTCAGCTCTAAAGAAGAATAAATTTGAAACTTTTACAAGGAAATACATTCAACTTGAGACCATATTCATAAGTGAAACAAATCAGACTCACATAATGAAACATCATATTGTCTGCCTAGTGTAAGAGACTGAAAAAGTAAAAATGATTCAACATGTACAATATATATTGTGAATTGAGAAGAAACTGTTCAAAAGAAGAGATAAATGGATGAGAGAAAGGAGTAAAGAAGGAAGGGAAAAGGAAAAATAGTATGTATACATATACACAAGATAGTTAAGATAGCTATACTATTAATTTCTATTAGTTAATTTAAAAGCAAGTTTTGTGCCTATATTTTTGATCAATTTTTCATGCCTATATCTTATAAGATATTACAATATGAGTTATCTACTTTGAAGATAACAGTATGCGATGTATTCATTATTGTTACTGTCCTACTACCTTGTTTTGAAATTTTGTCATTGTTTTTATTGTTTTTATCTCTTTAAAATAAAAAAAATTAAAAAGATACATATATTTGAATGATTACTGAGGAAGACAATGGAGAAAGTCAGCCACAGCAGTGAAATGGATCAGCTGTCTCCAGAAAGGGCTCTATCAGATTCACCGGTGGGCTTTTAAAGTATCCAGATGCTCAGATCTCATCCCAAGACATCTGACTGGGCAGGTCTGGGGTGGAACCGCCACATCAGAATGCTTCAAACCTTCCCCACATTGACCTAGAAAGAACTAAGGGCATAGCATAGCAAGCCTAAGTCAATTAGATTTATCCCAAGGACTTCATGATTCCTTCAAAGGGTTAGTGCTTTTAAAAAAGTGACCCTGAGGGCCTCAATTGTCTCAGTGCCTGAGAATACTTCTTGAATTTAAGCCTGTTCGTGTAAGCCAAAGGATTTTAGTGAGTACAGAAACAATGTGTTAATTAAAAGCAACCATTAAGTGGAAACAGAAATGCCGGCAGTCTACTTGTTGATTGTTGACAGATTGGAGTAGAGGGATTTGAGCCAGTTCATATCCTATATGTTGGATTAACAGGCAGTAAGTGAGTTGCTCCTTAAAATCCTGTAACAAACTAATGTATTCATGGACTTTCTCACAAGGTCTGGAAAACAAGGAGGTTGTGTGGTCTAGAGAAAAAGGGATCAAGACCTTGGACCTCCTCCCAGAACTGCTACTAACCACACATGTGACCTTGGGCCAATTATTTAACCTTCAGAGTTCAGTTTTCTTATCTGTAAATGCATAGCTTGTATTAATTATCCTCCAAGTCCGTTTCCAATTTAAAATGTTGTTGCTAATATCATCTGTACAATATTTTTGTAATTCTAAAATGCTTAACAAGGTAATTTTCTCATTGGTTATGGAAAGGGAAAGAACCAAATCTCTGTTGTTCCATTTTTACTTGAATCTCATGAATCAAGTTGACTTGTATTGGTTAACCATCACTTTCCAAAATAATCTAAAAGAGTCATCCGGTTAATGCTCACACTTAGTTTAACTACTCAGCATTTGATTTTCAACATTTGTGGAAGAAACATAAATCGGAATGATCCCAAGAGTCAGTTGAAAAAGCTTAAGTTTTTTTTAAAGAATAACCTGCTAAGGTACACAACCATTTTGCCATGTTTGATGATTCTGCAGAGTGAACAGATCCATCTAACCAGCATCTAAATCAATAAAGAACATTACAGTGCCCCAAGTGTGGCCCTGGTTCTGACAGTACATCCTGTGCCCCACAGGGTAAAACCCTCTTCTGACTTGTAATGCTGCAAGCTTTTGCCTACTTATGTCTGCCTTCTGTCAACATTATGTTTGGAAATTAATTCATATGGTAATATGCAGTGGAGATTGTTCATTCTTAGCTCTATACAATAATTCATTGTGTGAGTATAGCACAATTTAATGTTGATAAGCATTTGAGTAGTTTCCAGGGCTCTTGCAAGTAATGCTGCTATGAACACTCTGATCTTGTTTCTGTTGGGTGCTTTCCTTAGAGTGGAACCATTGGGTCATGAGGTGTGGCTCACTCCTTGAGTGTTTCCATATAACTAACCACAGCTTGGTGTTGGGGTCTTAGATCTATTCCAGCTTTGAGGGCCAAAGTATTGCTTCTTGGCTTAAAATATATTAAGGAATCATGTCTGTATACCTGAGCTTCCTGTGTAATTCAGTTTAGGCTAATGCTGAAGTACATTTTTGTTCACTGAACACTAACCACATAGTGGCAAAAGGAGCAAGACTTCCACGATACTAATTAGTACCCATAGGATTTCCAGGATCAAAATGAGTTTGAAGATGAATGTTCCTTTAAAGGGGGTGGGGGAAAGCAGGCAAGAAAAGAAAACAAACACCATGCTCTGCTACAGTCCCATGTAAAGCCATCTGGGGACTATTAGGCATAGTGGGCCTGTGCTTTGCTTTGGTTTGTTTTGAGTTTAACTGAGGGTGTAGACGATACATTTAGATCCTGGAACAAGGGCCTCGCAGACATCAGTCCCTGCAATCGATCGTGAGATTTGGTATATAAACAGGGTTATGGTTCTTTTCTTCCCAAGTGTTCCTGAAGGATCCATTTTTAGGCCTCTCAGAGTCACCTGCTCATTATTTCCGCTGTATGTGGGTGGGGCAGTTTGGCCCAAAGAGTAGTTCAGATAACTTTGCGCTGCTATTATTGGAGATTTGTTTCTGCCAGAGGTCACGTCCATCTTATTAGTTAATGGCCTGCTGGCCCTTAACTGATTCGGAGAACTTCAGGTAGCACATTCTGCTTGGATTAGTGGAAAATCCTGCCACAGTCTGCAGAGGAATAGATGGGTCTCTTCAGGAAAGTGGAGAACTTTTTTCCTTCCTCTCTGGAGAGACATAGGGGTTTAGGAAGGACTACGTGAGTACATTTTCTGGGGCTTTTGAAGAAACCTAGTCCCATTATACAAAGAGTAGTTTCTCTGTCAGCTTTTGTAGAAGCAGAGCCTGAAGCTAGATGCATGTGACTTCCTGGGGATGTGTTTTCATGAGAAAGTGGGTTGAGAGAAATGAGGCAAGACAGAGGAAGAAGCTCCACAAGTTATTCCTTTGCCTGAAACATAAATTGTGCCAGTCAGAGGGCTGGGGCACAACCTTTTATATCTTTTTTTCATTTATGTAGGCATCAGTAGCTAGCAGGCTGGCAGTGAGCAATCTCCCGGGAAGGAAGCTTTCACTTAGCAGAGGGTGGTTTATCAGAGACACAGAATAGAGAACCATTTGTAACTAATAGGAGCCTGTGTGTGTGTGTGTGTGTGTGTGTGTGTGTGTATGGGTATACTGGCCAATAAAAGAAACCCTAGTAGGAATCATCATATTATCTATGATTTGCAAATTTACAAACTTGTGATTCTTAGACATTTTTATCACAGGTGCTGGGAATACAGAGACTATTTCTATTTAATCTCTGAACTCGTGATTGGCTGTACAGGAAATAATAGAAGACACTTTATGATGGTGCCATCTACTTGTCCTTAGGTATCTGGTTAATTTTCATCATATTTTTTTTCTGCAAACAACCTGTTCCCTCCTTAATTCCACAGATATACTACACCTTTTTCCTGACATTTAACATTTCTTATTTCCAGCTGAAAATTCATTACATCCTTCAGGATCAGGCAGAAATCCTTTATCCTTTCTAAAGTACTATGCATGTCTGTCATCTTTAGCCTAATTTGTTCTCTTCATTCTTTTATTAGTCTTTCCCATTGCTGAACACAATACCTAGTATTTAAAGGTTTGATTTGAGTCATGTTTTCAGAGGATTCAGTTCATGGTCAACTTCAAGGCAGAAATATTCTGGAAGGGTGTGGTGGACAAAGGCTGCTTGATTCATGGCAGCAGGAAAGCAGAGAAGAAGAATAGTACCAGAGGAAAAAAGATGAGGGGCCAGATATAGCACCCAGAGTCAGGCCTCCGTGATCCTCACAGACACACCAAGATGTGTGTTCCACCCATCCCAAGGGAAGTTCCATCCCAATCATACTGACTCAGTCAACTTTAAGTGTCAAACCCTTATATAGCATCTAGTTCCTGCCATGCAGTCTAACATAAAATTAGATAGGTTGTCTTATGTTCATGAACTGATTTATTTGAGATTCTCTAGAAGCAGACCCTGCATTGATGATTTGAATACTGAGATGTGCTTTCAGGAAGGACTGACAGAGTAATAGAGAAGTGAGACAAAGAATGAGGAGGGAGGAAATTCGAGATGCATTAGTCAAGAAGGTTATCCCTGTCAATGACTAGAGCATAATTTCCCTGAGGACCTCTGGGAGAACATGCAATTCACACCTCAGAACTGTGCCACCTGAAGGGTGAGAAAAGGAACATTTACCCTCTAGTTCTTATCCATTATTAATGAGGTGTCATCTGGGGCCCCAGCCTCCCTGACACTTTCAGTACTAGGGCAAAACACACTTTCCCAGGAGAGAATGTGTTTAAGGAGGGAGATGTAGGCACTTCTAAGATATTTTTAGATGACACACGATTTGTAAGTGTTGAGGAGATGTGGATGGGGAACTGACACCATCTGCCCCAAACTTCTGGAGACAAAGAATTCGTCTAAGTCATCCATTCTCGCTCAAGGAGAACATGCAGGGATATCTTCATTTGTTTTATTAATCTGTTGATCACAGATGGCTGAGAAGTGGTAAAATGAAAATGTGAAACCTATATTTGTACTAGTAGTCTTGGAAAATTCAAGGAGTCTGAGACCATAATCAGTAGATTTAAGTTAAATTTTCCCAAGATTAAATGTCATTACACTTGTGCTATATCGGCTGATAAAATTTGATGTGATATTAGATGTTTTGTCAACTTGATGGGACTGTCATAGGTTGTTTGCTCAAACGCACTGTATTTGAAGAATGTAGGAATTCTGCTTAGTTTAGTATAGCTACCATAAGGGCAGATTCTTAAGTCTGACCTCTAGTTGTCATGCATTCACAGTTCTCATGCAATAATGTTTAATGTATTTTTCCAGTTTTGCTGCTCTTATGTTTTCCAATTTCCTATAAAATAGGTTGATTTCAAGGGGTATTATCTGGCTATTTTCCTTTGTATGTTAACATCAATACACCTATCTTTATGGTGAGAAATCTCAGTTCAAATTCAGTATGTGAATTTCATATTTTAAATGTTATATTTTATGTTCTTTTGTGCATTCAAAAGTGTGTTTCAGATGCCTACTGTGTGCCAAGGACTGTTCTAGATGTTTGAGATACACTGTTGAACAGATATTTGTTATCCATCAATAGACTTATGCTATAGTTAGGGGAATAGTGCCACTCAGCAAATGAAATGAATGAAAAATTCTACAGATTAAAATTAATTTCTCATAAGATTAAATAAATAAGGAATTAGCTAAAATAACTCATTAGAAGGTGTATATGGATGAAATTAGAGTAGGAAAAGGGGATAAAGAACATAGATGAATGAGTTGTAATCATTTTTGGATGGTCATTCTAGACAATTTTGAGAAGGTAATATCTAAACAAAGAAGTGAAGAAAAGGAGATTTATGCATCTTTTCCAGCCACTGATTGGATGTTACATAGTTTCCTTCTATTTCAAATATCCCATAAATGCTCTTTTATGAGCCTCCTAATTCCTGAAATTAACCATCAAATGTCCTTCTCCTGAATGCTGTAAGCCTGTTGTTACCCATTTCCTTTCACCTGTAGTAATTGTGTCATGCTGTCTTCTGTATTCTTTTTACATGAGCATCACTTCACAGAAGTAATCCAAGCCTCAAACACTCTCTATTTTCTACTTCTAGAACCCAGCTTATTACTACTTTTGATATGCTTATTATGTGCCTTAGATGTTGCTGTGGTTTGAGTCCACATGTCCTCCCGAAGTCTCTTGAAGCCATAGTTGGGTTTTTTTCAGAGATGGCTGAATGTGCAGTGTGTGATGTTGAAATTAGGAGTCTGTGATGATTAAATCAGACCACTGATTGGTTTGGCAAAGTCCTCATCTCAGTAAGATACAACATAAGGGACAGAAAGAGACTTGTCTTGTCCCTTCCTTGTTGCTTTGCTACTTTCCGCCTGCCATAAACTGTTTCTCCTCATCAAGGCCACCCTGCCTTGGATCCAGCTGATTTTGCAATGAAACTTCTTCAAACTTTGAGCTAACTAAACCTTTCCTCCTTTAACCTTGAGTGTCACATATTTTGTCTTAACAAAGAGAAAAGTAATTAAGAGAGATGGTAATCTGTTTTTCTGTCATATGCATTTCTTGGGCTATATTCTTTTAGCAACAAAATTTCTTCTTTCTTATTTACTCTCCCTTGCCTCCTCCCACAAGGAAAAACATAATCTATATATTTTATGTGTTTTATTTAACTGCTATGCTTTGATGCACACAAGACCAGGTGACCAAAGATCATTTATGACTTCTTTTTCAGTCTAAATTATTCCCCTTCAAGGAACATTTCTAAAACATGATCAATTTTTCCTTATGTTCATTGGGTATGGGGGGGGATCTCCAATGAGCTTAAGCAGTGCAAATTCCACTTCTCCAGAGTGCCCCAAATGAATGTCTTCTCCTCACTATCATGATTTCTCTGCCTGTCATGAGATGCTGCAGACCTCGATTTTCTTGTGGGAACTCTGCCCAGCCTGTCGCTTTACTCAAATTTTATTTATCCTGTCTGGCCTTCAACAGATATTCTGTACATTGATAGATAATAAGGAATGCATTACTCAGGACCCAAACAACAAAAACAATTCTCTTCATCCATATTAGGTTACATTGCTTATAAAGACAATAGACGAACTTTGAAATCCACTTTGGCCTCCTGTTTCCTGGACATATTTTGGGGGAGCAAGAACAAGTTCTATTGTACTTGCAAATCCTTGGAGTTTATTTTTATTACTTCAGTTAAATATAGTTAATTTATTTCTTCTAAGACCCTGATGAAATTTATTAGTTTTTAAATAAAAAATGCATGTGAATCAGTTTTGGACAAATCAAATCCCATCTGAACTGTAAAAGAATGCTTCAATTTATAGGAACTCATGCTGTCTACAAATAATTCTTTTAAAAATGAAACACAACTTCTATATGGTCAAGGTTTTCAAATTGCTTTCTTTTAATTTAATTTCAACTAGCTTGGGATTGAGATGTAATAGCCAATAGTCACTTTATTAAAAATATTTTGGTACATTTATAAATATCATACTTAAATAGTAAATTAATTAAAACATATGAATTTGAAAAATTATACATTCTTTACCCCTTAATTTTCCAGTGGACACCCTGAACTGGTCTGGTGGGTTTCAGGACTTTGCCAGTGTGAAGTAGAGGCACATACTGCGTGAACAATGTGCATTCATCCAGAAAACTCTAACAGGGCATGTTCACTGGGTAGGTTGCTAACTTCAGACTGTGAGATATTGGATACAACAGCTTAACTTGTTAGGTTGATTTTTTCCCCTTGGGCTTTTCATTTCAGATGGAAGGACTAATAAACTAATAATACAGTTTATTTTGTTGTTGTTTGTGCTTAAAATCAGAAAGAACAGGGAAGTATTTTCTTTCTTTTCTTTTTCAGAGAAAGACTCACACAACATAGTCCATGAACTCTTTTTTTGTTAACTGCTGTACCATAAAACAGCAAAACCCAGTGGGAACTATGAGACGTCTGTGTCCCATTTAAAACTATCTGAGGTTGACACATTTGTTGTTGTTGTTGTTCTTATATCACAAATTGTGGAGAATGGTGTTGTGGAGGAAGCCTAGACTTACCTGGACATTAATTGATTTTATATGTTTATGTATGTGATATATATATATATCATATATATATATATATATATATGATATATATATATATAATGTGAGTGTAAGAAATAGAACAAGGATTAAGATTTATTTGTTCAATTAAATTAGAAAAAACCTAAAATGTTAACAGTAGAATTGGTTTGTATATGAACCACTCAGATCTACAGTGCAAGAAAAATAGGAGCTTTTTTCTCTTTGATTCACTGAAGAAAAAGTTATGAGATCAAACACCACAAAATGTGAACTTGTAATGTTGTAGCAATGTTTATTATTCCACTAACAGAATTCTGATATGTAAGGCAGTATCTGCTCCCTATTTCCTGAGCACTTCTATTTTAGTAGACAGAATTTAGGAAATTAATCAATAGAGTGTTCTCCCATTGGCAATCAGGTCATAAAAAAGCAGAGTATTCTTGAATTTCTTTATGGCTTGTCTTTCCTTATCTGTGAATTGGCGGTAACACAATTTTTTTCTAAAGCAATGATTAAACAAAATTAAAACTATGTTGTACCTAGGAATCTCTAATAGCAAGTATCTTTACCACAGATGATAAAGAAAGATATCATAATGCCAAGAGAGTCTAAGTCCTTTGTTCAGATCCCAGATCATTTGCATCTATTATTGTTCTCATCAACTGTGCAAGTTGTTTCTTTCCTCAGAACCTCTATCCATTACTTATGTAATGAAGAAAATAAAATATGTTCACCTTACAAGTGTGAGAACTCGACCGCAAACCCATAAATGAAAGAATGCTATAAAATTCAATAAGCCTGATTATTCAAATCATTGTCATCATTACTGTTACCATTATGATTATTACTAATAAAATAGTTCTTTCACCCTGGGCTTAGAAATTTGCAAGACACATAGCTTTATCTTTGGAGGACAAAAAAATCTGAATATTCAAGTAAAAAATACAGCTACATAAATTATATTTTCCCCTAAAATTTTCATTTCTTAGTTCATCATCTGTTGTAAAATGCCCCTAAACTGTCTGTAGTTGTACATGCTGCTTCAATGATTTTATTATGTTATCTGGATCAATTGCTTCGGCTACAGTTATTTAACTTGTATACATTTTACCTATATAAAATGGATAGTATGATGACGTACTCAGCAGACAGGATAAAGTGAAAAAAGTCAACTATTCATGAAAATATTGACCAAAACTTTTACATGTTGCTAGTCAAATGCAATTGACAAAAATTTCCTGAAAATTGGGAAATGAAATAAACATATGCATTCCCTGGGAACTAGTAATTCTCTACTTGAACTAAATATCTCCTTGGAAATGTATATTTATTTACATCACACAAAAATATTCATAGCTGCTTTACCCCCAATAGCCAAAAACCTGAGACTACTCTGTATCCTTCAATAGTTTCTTGGAAAAGTAAATTGCTGTGTGTTCATACAGGCAATACTAGGTAGTGATGGTACTGTATGCACCATGAAAACTTAGAACAACACAAGTGAATTACACAAGCATCATGGTGAACAGAAGTTCTGAATCAGAATACTGAACATACACCCTCTTTGAATAACTTTGAAAGCAGGCAAAATAAATCCATGGTGAAAGAAGTCAGGGCAATTTCTATGCTTGTTACATAGACTATCATAGTGACCAGAAGGCACGCAAGTGCCTTTTAAGGTGTCAGTGAGGTGTAACCAACACCTTTTCAGGTATTGGTTACGAACATGTGTTCAGTGTGCAATTTTGTACCCCAGCTGAGCATGGCTTCTCTTAGACTCATGGTCTCAAAACTGTAAGAATGGCTATGACTGGATACCAAGTCTAATGTCGAAATTAAATACAAATTTTTAGATTTTAGATTGAGATTTAGGTGACTTATGTCTCCAAAAGGACTACTCTTCAGGAGTTAGAGGTCTGTGGATACTATGATGATTACTATCTTCAAACTTCATAGACAGAGTCACGGGTGACCAAGTATCTGACAAGCTGTAGTGAGCTAATTCGAAAGTAGATCTCTGACCTTGCAAGCCATGAGGCAGTTCCCAGGAAACACCTCCTGGCAACAAACTGTCTCCTACAGCTGGTGCCAGCAGTTCTTAGCTGAGCTAGGGGCCAGCTGCCTACTGGGCCACCGGATCTCCCAGAAGAGAGAGCTCTCACTAACCTGGTCCACATGCTGAATGTTTTTGCCAGTTAACTGAAAACTTTCCTTGAGTCATTTTAGAGCCTGGCATAGCCTGGTAAATTGGTATTTGTGTAAAAAAAAATGTAAAAAACAAGAAGAGGATTCGTTCTCACAAATTATTTCACAAGGAACTATATTTATCCCGAGATATAAAAGGCAATCATTCTGAAATGTTTCTTTGGCTGGTTGCTAAAATGCAATTCTCCTTTAAAAACAAAGTAATACACTTTTCAATGTTTGAGCCTGTGGAGACCTTAACACCAGCATTTTATGGATGAGGGGGACCAAGGAAAAATGCTTTCTTGTTCTTCCACTATTTCAACCCAAGAATTCTTCATCTATTTCTTTCCTTCCTTCCTTATTTTTTCTTTCTTTCTTTCTTTCTTTCTTTCTTTCTTTCTTTTTTCTTTCTTTCTTCCTTCCTTCCTTCCTTCCTTCCTTCCTTCCTTCCTTCCTTCCTCTTTCTCCTTCTCACCCTCTTTTTCTTTTTCTCTTCTTTCCTCTCCCCTTTCCTTTCATTTCCTTTTCCTTTCTCTTTTCTTTCTTTCTTTCTTTCTTTCTTTCTTTCTTCTTTCTCTTTCTTTTTTTCTCTTTCTCTCCCCCTCTCTCTCTTTCCTTTCTGTCAATCTCTCATCTTCTTTTCTTCTTAATTTCATTTTTAAGATTTTATCTTTACTTGATATATGGGTACAGTATGAGAGTTTGATGTACATATTTGTGTATAATATGAATTAATAAAGATGAAGTAATTAGCATTTCTATATCATGAAATGTTACAGTTTATGTTTGGACACCCACACACCAAGACTCATGAAAGCATGGACATGGCTGAATCTAGCATTTGTGATTGGTTTATTGTCTACCACTTGTATTGGTGGTGTGAGTGCTGCACCTGCCCAAGGATAGAGCCAGCATACAATGTAAGCATGGGAAGGAGGTGTGCTCTTTCTCTTTTGCCCTATTCCATCTTGCTATTTGCAGCTACCAGGAACAGCTGCCCCTGTGCCATGCCACCCTGTCTTTGAGCCATCTGAGTTTGGATTGAAACTTCCAAAAATTGTAAGATAAATAAACCTTTCCTTCCCTAATTTTGGACATCAGGTATATTGTCTCAGCAATGAGAGAAAAGTAACCAAGACATAAAACGTTTATCTTGTATTTTACCTTCCTATTCATCTTTTCCCTTTTTTGTTCTCCTCTGTGTGTACCTTGTACTATCCACTTCTGTAACCAAGTGGACACAGAAAGAGTGCAATTTAAATGTGGATGGTATACATACAGTTTTCTTCTAACATGTCTTAATCAGCATCTCTCTCAACTCACTCTGTTCTCATTTACCTTATCATCCCTTCATTTTTAACATGGAAGCTTCTAATGTGACTTATCTTTAAGAGACATAAAGTTCTCAATAGTCAGTGATGATTTTGAGAATTTCACAGCTGTTATTTTTGGCTCTACAGTCTTAAAAATTAAACAATATAAAAAGCATCCAAATCAGAAGAATAAATCTGAATTGCAAAATTATACCCCTCCACACTCAAATTGTAATACTGGTAGTAAAAAAAAAATTGTTAGAAAACCTGCTTTTAAATAATAGTTTTCAATATGAATGAAGAGTCTCTTAGGTATAATAGAGAACACAACACAAGTATATTTCTAGAAATTGATACCAAATTTAGAATACCTGTTGATGTTAATTGTCCCATGCCAAACTGATAGCTTTAAACCAAGTTACTTTGGAAAGCATTTCCAAGCATGATTATAGCCAGGAGTCCCTTCTACAATCTGTACATATTATTGAAGGGCAAAAAGTAGAAGTGGAAATAAATTTAATGGAAAGACACAGCAAAACTACCCTCCAACATTATGTTGTATGTGTATGTGTCAGTGTTTATCAAAGTTAAAGTTAACCTTCTCAGGTACACAGAGCATGCAAGAGGAAGTC